>PVJO010028587.1:0-17933 GCA_004026905.1 Hystrix cristata
GAGGGGAAAGGGAAAATATGGAAAATGATGAATGAACCTGATATAAATAGGGGGGGAGGGAGGAGAGGGGAGGGGCGGAGGAGAGGGGGAGAACCAAGATGTACCATGTATAGGTACAGAATAAATGTAATGAATGTGATCAATGTATGTAGAATGTACCAATACATGCTCTTGGTTTAAAATAAATAAATAAAAAAAAATAAAAAAAAATTGACTGCTGTATTAAATTGGGGTAGGAGGTTACTGCTGCTATTTCAGAAAGATAGATAAAAATTTTTAAATGACTAGTGTTAAAAGGAATGAATGTTATTTATAAAGTCATGTTCAGGTTGGGGATTTAGCTCACAGGGTAGAGTGCTTGCCTAGCAAACTCAAGGCCCTGAGTTCAATCCCCAGCACCCAAAAAACAAAAAACAAAGCCATGTTCATCTGGTACAATAGTGGAATGACTCAATTGGTATGAAAGGAAAAATAAGACATGTAAATGTATACAAAAGAAATACATTACAAAAGAAATAAGACATCAGTCTCTTAGACCAAGATTTTATTTTTTTCACTATGTAACACAAACTGGTCTTGGATTTGCAATGATCCTCCTGCCTCAGCCTTCTGAGTGCTGGGATTATAGGCGTGTGCCACCCATGCTCAGCCATGATTTTATGTCTGATATAAGAAGACACTGAGAAAAAAAGAATTTCCTCATGTCTCTTAGATACAATTTCTCATCTCTAAAAATAACTTGCTAGGTGTGATGGCACATGCCTGTAATCCCAGCTACTCGGCAAGTTTAGGGATGAGGATTATGAGTTTGAGGCCAGCCTGGGCAATGGTAAGATCCTGTCTCAAAAAACAAACACAAACAAAAGAATATGAACACAAACACAAATCCCTATTTCAGAGTTTTCCCATTTAAAGAAAAGTCCTATTACAGTATCAGAAACCAGAAATTTAAGTGTTTAAAAAGAAATACAAGTTCTACTTTATTAGCCAGCAAATACCTCTCTGGTTCTTGCTCCTAAATTAGCTCTCACTTCTTTTGTTTTCCTAAACAAATCTGTTGTATTTATTTAATTCCAAGTGTGGGAGGTGGCAATATTGAAAAAAGGAACAGATACTTCAGTAATCTTGTTAAAATCATTAGACATTACAGGCTGTTTGGAATCTCCCTGAGTTCACAGTCAGACATCAGCTTTGGCTTGTTTTATTCAACAATTCATCCACTGATTCTTGTGAATTCCATGAGAGTAATAATATCAATTTATTGATTTATAATGGTATGTACTAATTTAGCCACAAATACTTATTGAGTATCCCCCACATGCCGGGGAATGGGTTCTGTACGGCAGGAAAATAGATACCAATCATTTGGATCAGGTGTGTTTTTCTAACAGGCTATTCACAGAAGAAAGCTAACTGAGAGTCACACCTTGCACAAAATAGATATTTAATAATGGTTAGCTGAATAAAATGAGTGACTAGAACAGCACACAAAGAGGCTGGAAAGAGAGCAAAGTTGGATCTGTTAAAGAATTTTTATCTTTTTTTTTTTTCGTCCAACAGGCTGTCTTTATTCATTGCCCTATTTTTCTATGTAGCTAGTCCCCATTGGTCATCAGAACTGAGCTACCTTTTCCTTGGAGGTAACCAGCTATAGGAGGATATTTTTACTTAGTATTTCTATTGTAGACTATGCAGACTTACAGTAGTATGCCAATCTGTCTGATACAAACAAAACAAAATGCCAAACACAATTTTTGGGGGCTGGGGATATAGCTCAGTGGCAGAGGTCTTGCCTAACATTCATGAGGCTCTAGCATTTTTGATGCCCAGTACCAAAAAATAAAGTGCATTGTTTAAAAAATATGAGTCAGGTGTGGTAGAGCATACCTTTAATCCCAGCATTCTAGGAGGCTGAGGCAGGAAGATTACAAGTTTGAGCCCAACCTGGGCAATTTAGCAATTTATTTAGGCAAGACCTTGTCTTAAGAAAACAAAAATAAAACAAAACCCAAAAGGGCTGGGAATATAGTTTGGTGTGAAAGGCCTGGATTCAATCCCCAGTACCACTCACATCTAAGAATAGAATCTTATAGACCAGTTGATATATGATGGCTCCTAAACATATTCCATTGTCTTTTTTCCATCCAGTTTTCAGTGATATCTGAACAAAATAAAGAGTTTGTCTAACAAAGGACTAGAGAAGGGTACATTCCGGTTGAATCACGTCTACTGCTGGTTTTTGCATATAAAGTTTTATTAGAACATGGCCATTCCACTCCCTTTCATATCGTCTGTGGCCACTTTCATGCTCCAAAGGTGGGGTTGGATAGTTGTGGTAGAAGCCACATGGCTCAGAGAGATGAATATATCTCTCATCTGACCCTTTACAGAAAGCACACTAATTCTTGGAGAGAACAAGTATTCTAAACTGCTGATTAAGAGCAGCACTACATGTATTAAAAGTTAAACAAGCAAGTGACAGGCCTTATCATGTATAACGGAAACTGAAGTTATTAATCAGAACTCTTGCTTTGACAGAAGGCCATCTTAATTCAGCGAGGAGGGAGACACCTGCAGGCAAAATCAGAATTTCCCACAAGAACTTATGAGCCCACATCAACACGTGACCAAGGCTCAGTTACATGTCTAATCTGTTTGCATGCTTCTGCGAACTGGCTCCCTGGCAAGACTGCATTTTTTACTAAGTCTCAAGAGCTTCCGAGGAGGTGAGGAACCTGGGGGTAACAGTATCTCAGGACTCAGTGAAGGCAGTGTTTTATGATTTTTGAATTACTAAACTGTACTAGAGGAGGCAAAATGATTAATCTGAAAACAGAGATGATTGTTGTCAAAGGGACATCAATATTGAAGTCAACGCTGTTGAGGTAGTGAAACAAGATGTCAGTAAGTGGGGTGGTTCAATGTGGTTATGTTTCAGTGTGTTAGGAGCCAGACACTTAAACAAAATACACAGAAATGCAGTTAAATCAACAGCCTCTATACTTTATTGGAATCCATGTAACTTACTTCTGATTTTGCAATCAAGACTTTAAAATTGAAATATTTTTTGTACCACACTTAATACATCAAAGTTAATTTTACAACATCATTTAGATGGTTTGAAAAAATCTACCAAAATGGGAAGAAGTGGTGAAAAATTACTGTCTAAGGATAATAGGGAGTAGTTGTTTAAATTAGTGTGCAAATTTGTTCTCTAACAGGACACTGCCTAGAGGCAGGTATTTAATAAATGTTCTTGTTGAATTTGTGATTCTCCTTCCCCTACATCCTGTGTCCAGTCTATCACTACATCCTGTTAGCATTACCTCTCCAAAATATCCTGCATCTATTCTACTTCTCCACCACCACCACTTCATCCCTCATGTGGCCTTCCGTTAGGGGTTCTTCCTGACTGTTCCACACAGTACCCAGACTGAGCTCTCTGAACATAAATCTAAGCATGTCTCTACCTTGATTTAACCTTTCAATAAATTCTCATTAAGGTAAAAACCCAAATCCAGTTTCCTTACCTAATCAACAAGGCTCAAATAATCTTGTCCTAACATACTCTGTTATCATCTCCTATCATTCCATTCCTAGATTATTCTCCATTCTAGCCAGACCAGCACTTTGACTTTCTTGTTACCAAATACAATCCTACCTTAGGACATAAGTACTTGTTCTCTTCTCTGACTTGAACCTCCTTCATCCATTATTGAGTCTTAACTAAAAGGCCACCTCGAAGAGGCTTTTCTTGACTAGTAGAAGTAGTTATTCCAGTCACTCTCTACTACATGACTCCATTCTATTTTCTGCATAGTATTTTTCAGTATAAAAAATTACCTACGTATATGCTTGCTGTCTCCCTCCCAGCTCTTAAAATACAAGCATTCCTTGAGGGGAGAACATGTTTTACTCCCAAATCAGGCCTTCAACAGTACCTAGAACATAGCAGGTACCTAAGAAAAATATGTTCGTTGACTAGCTAGGACATAGTTCATTTATATATTTTCAGTTTCTCAACAAGGCAAATATACTTTGAAATGTAAGTAGTGATGATATTTTATAAGAATTTTGGACTTATTTAAATAAAATATTTACTATTTTGGTTAACTAGAAGTATTATATTGGGAAGCCTTTTAGCAACTGGGTAGCTCCTAGAAATGCTTCCAAGGAACACAAATTTCTCTACCAACATATATTTATCACTAGACAGAATACACTGAACTCTTTCATGAATAAAAACCAATGTACTGCTGAAACTTTGAATCCAGTATAAAGAAAAATATACAGTTGATTCTGCAGGGACTTTTAAAGAACAAATATCTCTTTTAACATCATAAGCACCAATGTCTACAGGCTTAAGACTGCTGTCTAGCTCATTCCCATCTGAATACAAATATGCAAACATGCTGCATTCAGTCCTAGCATGGGAGAAAAAACTGCACTGATTTGCCACCCACTCTCTACCCGTTTCTCTCCTTTTGACAGCAAAACCTTTCAAGATAGTTGTTTCTTTTCTCTGGATCCATTTACCTTTAGCCCTCTCCAATCTGGTGTCAGTTCTCAGTAACTCTCCACTGAAACTAGATTTATGAAGGTCATAAGCGACATCTATGTTGCCAAATCCAGTGCACATTTGCTGTCCTCGTTTTACCCAATCTCACAGAAGCATTTCACATAGCTAATACTTTCCTCCTCAAAACATCCTCAACTTTTCAGATACCCAATTATGCCTTTTTTCCTTTCCTTCTTCTATTGGTTTCTCTTCCTGAACTCTAAATGTTAAGAGGGTTAACAATGACTGGACCTTTGCTATATTGCTCCTAAAAAGAATAACTTCTCTACCTTGTTAAAACTAGGATTTGTCTTTGTGTCCCATTTAAGATTGTTTCTTTGTAAAAACAGTAAGTCAAATCGTACTGGTGTCAAAGAAGTCATAATCTTCTAATTTTAATGACATAATGCGTAAGAAGGGATTCTTCCCACCTTACATCATAACAAAAATTTTAGCTGGACCATGGCTGGGGAGAATAAGTACAGTTCTTAGCCTCCCTTGCAACGAAGTGTAGCTGATTCACAAAGTGAATCAAAATGTCATGTACTGTTTTCAGGAGTCAGAGCACATGCATGGTATTTCCTTTATCACCTGATCTTCTCTATCCCAATGATGCTTTGGGTGCAAATGCCACCATCTTCAACCTTGAGATTGAGGCCAAGCAACAAGATACAAGTTTGATTCCTTGACATCTTGGGATGTGAAACGAGCCACAGATTATGACCCAGTCCTGTGTGGTCAAAGAAAGAAACTTCCAGCTTGGTAAGCCACTGTAATTTGGAGTTTTCTGCCATCCAGCACAGAGTCTGTTTCTAAATAATTAGGCACAATGATATCCACCTTCCATGTTCTACTCTGATAGGTATTTCTCATACGTATACCATATCATATAAACCCAATAACCTTAAAAGCAGACAGACACTCCCTATTTCAGTGGTGGCAAACCTATGGCACCCCTGCTGCAGCAGGCACACAGTCACCCCAGCATTGCCCAGCAACCAAGTACTGGATAACAGAGCACAAAAGCATCCCAAATGCAAACTTTTACCTTTCAATAAAAAGCTGTATCATTGAAAGCTCTGATACTGTGTTTTTCTTTTTAAGACAAAAGATATTAATGTATGAATTGTTTTTTCTAAACTAAAACCTCAGTATTCAGATTTAAGTGTTGGCACTTTGCAATAAATAAGAAGATTTTGGGTTGCAATTTGGGCGCTGTCTCTAAAACATTCACCATCACTGTGCTATTTGATAGAGGACTAATAATCAGACAAAAGAACTTGAACAAAGTATGCAACTGTAATGGTAAAAGAATTATTAGAATTTAGTTTCTGACCAATGCCCATGATATCTTTTTTCTTTTTTTGTGGTACTGGGATGGTACCACAGGTCCCTTGTACATGGCAAGCAAGCACTTTACCACTGAACTACATCCCCAGCCTTTCAAATTCTGAGACAGAGTCTTTTGCTAAATTGCCCAGGCGAGTTTGAACTTGGGATCCTCCTGCCTCAGCCTCCAGAGTAGCTGAGATTACAGGCATGTGCCACCACACCTTGACCCCATGACATTTATTTACAAAGCACTAATCACAACTCTAGTTACTTTCTATTTCATAATGATCATAAAGGTAATAGTGCATCGATGTTGTTAATACCACATTTCTATATTTCTATTACGTATACCATACTGTTTCATATCTTGTGCCTTTGCCAACCCTGCTCCCACAGCCTGGCACTTCTAGATTCACTCTCCAAACTAGGATGGACAGTGTCCTTTCTTTGTACTGCTAGATTATAACACATACATACCTAGTAATGACAGTGGTTTTAGCCTAGTGATTAAAAAAACACTAGTTTTGAAGTCAAAAGATTTGATTTTGGAGTCCAGAGACTTGGTTTCATGGACTCTGTTCCACTGTTTATGGGTTGATAGATTTTAGGGAAAGTTAACTTTTCTAAATCTGCTTCCTCATTTGTAAAATAGGGATAACAATCCCAGTGTTATAAGGATTAAGTAAGGCCATGAAAAATTCAGCATGTTTCTGGTAATGCTGTATGACATAATGGTTCAGTTAAAAACAAAGTTTTATCATCCAAGTTAGAATTTTAAATTAGAAGAAAATTTCTTTTCTATATAAGACTGGTGGGGCTTTTAAACAAAATTCACATTCTCTTTAGTGATTTAATAAATAACTTAGGTTTATATCTACCAGAATGTTCTTTGGGGTGCAGGCATGTCTTTTTTTTTCTCCTAATATAGTTCATTATAATGTCAAATACCAAGGTATGATATTCATATATTACAGAACAGCCAAGTAAATTAACTACTTATTCTTACAGGGCTATTATTACCTGAATTCTTACATCACTCTGTCATTATCAATTACATGATAGGATTTCCTTTTATCTTGAAAAAAAAGGAGTCTGGAAAAGTACTAACAGATTCTTCTGAGGAATAATCTGATAATGAGGGAACAATTAAGTGCTCAGTATAACACTCTTTCTAGAGGCTCAGTGATAACTAATCTCTCAAAAAGATGAAAGTGTGAGAATGAGAGGCTATTCTTTAAGCCATGCAAAATAAATAAATCAGTGGAAAACAACATTTATGGGCAAACAAAAATCCTATGAAAATTACCATCATATGCTGTCATTCATGTCCGACACTCCACTCATCATAAATATTATTTAACAAACAAATATTCACTAAAGATTCATCATGTGTTCAGCTTTGGCAAATAAAGAGGAAATACGGAGTACAATATCTATTTTTACAAAAATAACATTAATAAAAATTAGATAACAAAATGAGACAATGTAATGTCAAACATATATAGCAACATAGAAAGACAACATATAATTACATACCCACATTCAAGCAAAGATAGTATATGAATTATAAATTATGAGGTACAGAAAAGTTGGATTTTAAAAACTAATTACGAAAAGTTTATTAAAAGAGATGGGATCTGAGTTAGATCTTTTTTTCTTTCTTTTTGTGGTGCAGGTACTCTACTACTGAGCTACATCCCCAGCCCCTGAGCTAGATCTTTAAGAGCAGGTAGGCAGATCAAGTACAACCACAGGAAAGGAGCTTCCCCAGGAAATGATATAATACAACATAAAAACTAGACTGAGTACAGCATGTTAGTGGGACAATAAAAGGATCTACCTCTGTAGTATAAAAAAGAATAATGGAAGCTGTATGGTTCAAAGATTTGACAGTTGAAGTTCAGCCAGGACATCAGAGGTCTTAAAGACAAAAGGGTACACTGATTATAGAAAATAGACGATTAAAAAACAAAAAATGATTAGACAGGAAGTAGCAAAGATTTGTAAACTTGTCATGGATGTAGGACAGATTAAAACACTGAATACATGGATTCAAGGAACTTAGCCAGAAGGCTACACAGAAAAAAGAACAAGTCAACTACTGTATTCTTCAAATTATGTGTTCTTTCCTTCTTTGCTGCATTTTTATCTTTTAAAAATAAAATTTATTGTTATCTTCCAGTTATATTTATATGATCTCTAATTACAAAGTTGAATACCTGGTTTACCATTCCATTTTATACATGAGGAAACTAAGGCTCTGCACGACTAAAACTGTCTGAGGTCACAAAGATGCTAAGTAGAGAGGCCAGGGTTCAGCATGAGACATTTGATTCTTGTGTCTGGACCCATTTTCACTATATTTACATTGAAGTGAATGAAGTATTTACAAAGTGATATAAAAATGCATACTGCAGAATGAAAAACATGTATGTAAACTTAAATTTTCACATAGTAAAGTTCCAATAATAAAGGTATAAAACCAAATAAGGGAGGAAACTAACTCAGAAATTCGAATGAACAGGACTGGCTGGTACTATTTCTTGCAGTAAGTCATACCTAATATAAATCCCGAAGAATAAGCTGGCTTTAAATAGGTAAGGAAGGAGCGAAAAGTGTGGACAACTAAGACAGGCAACAGCAAAGGAGCAAAGGCTCCAAGGCAGCACTATCCAGCAGAGCTTACTATGCTGATGGAAATGCTCTATACCTGCATTGTCCAGTAAGGTAACTACTAGTCACATGCGGCTACTGAATACTTGAAATGTGGTTAGTACAACTGAATGACTGAATTTCAAATTTAATTTTAGGGGCTGGAGTTATGATTCAGTGATAGTGTATATACTTTGCATGCAGGAGGCCCTAGGTACAAATCGATTATTTTAAATTTTAAAACAACCACCACCATTTTTTTCTTTACAGCACTGGGGATTGAACCCAGGGGCTTGCTACCACTAAGTACATCTCCAGCCCTTTTTATATTCTGAGACAGGGTCTCAGGTGGCCCAGTCTAGCCTTGAATTTACAATCCTCCTACTTCAGCCTTCAGAATAGTTAGGATTACAGGCTTGTACCACTGCCACCTGGCATAAAAATTTTTATTTTAACAAATTAAAATTTATATAGCCACACTGCAGGTAGCAGCTACCATACTGGACATGTTAACTCTACTATGTGGAAGCTAGATGTGAGCGAGAAAATAAGCTGTCCAGTGTTAGAGGATGAAGTTCAAGGTTGACTGGGTCTGAAGGTTTGGATTCCCGCAAATTCCTATGTTGAAATCCTAATCATCTAATCATGCAATAGTATTAAGACATGAGGCTTCCCAGCATTTGGGAGGTTGACGCAATTCTGTGAGTTCAAAGCTAGCTTGGGCTACCTAGTGAATTCAAGACTGGCCTGGATTGCATAGCAAGACTCTGTCTCAAATAAACAAGCCAACAAAGATGTGGGGTCTTTAGGAAGTGATTAGGCCAAAAGTGTAGAGTCCCTGAAGGAACATGTTTGTCCCTTCTACCATGTGAAGTCACAGTAAGAAGATAACACTTTGGAAGCAGAGTGAGCCTTTGTATCAGGCACAATCTGTTGGTGTTTTGAGCTTAGGATTTCCCATCCTTTCGAACTGTGAGCAACAAATTTCTGTTGTTTGTAGGTTACTCAGTGTTTTGTTATATCAGTTTAAATGGACACACAAAGGTGAGGCAAGACAGGCTAGAGAGGAACTTTTACAGAGAAACCTGTTTAAGGCTGAGTCATATGAAATTCCCAATATTCAGCAAGTTTTAACATAAAAAAGAAATATCTGATAATTTTATATTTAGTAAGCTATATATTTAATAAACTAAAAGATTTAAAACATAACTGAGTGTGGTATGGCATCCTTGTAATTCTAGCTACTCAGGAGGCTGAGGTGAAAGGATCACAAATTCAAGGTCAGCCTGGGCAATGTAGCAAGACTCTGCCTCAAAAATGAAAAATGAAAAAAAAAAATAAATAAAGGGTGGGGACCTAGCCTGATGCTCTCCAAATTCAATCCCCAGTACTCAAACAAAACAAAACAAAACACGTTGCATTCTGCTCTCTAAACTCTATGCAAAGCAACAGATGATTTTAAATTTCAGTCTAGTCAACTCTTATATCAACAATATGAATAAAAATTAACTTCTAAGCAATATATATTCATTTTACAGTCAGATTCCGAGCTGCCTTTACACTTCACAATACTATCCTACTACGGAGCAGCTCAACAACTAAGGTAGTTTGAAATACTGATTATACACTACAGCTAACTACATTTAAACCACATGGAAGAAAAGCATCTGCGTCCTTTTCTTCTTAATAGAAGGAAATTTTATCAAGATTAGCCTATTTTGAATATCATATCAGAAAGTTATTTTGATTAAAATGCATAATTATCAATAAGAGTCCTTGGTCAATATTTACCAACTGTTATGGTTTGTATTTAGACATTCCTACCCAAAAGCCTCATTTGCTCACAAGCAGCACTTTGGAAGGTGACTGGATTCCAGAGCTTACAGCTGACTTGCTTTTAGGATTTAGGTCACTGGGGGCACAGCCTGGGTGGGTTTATCTTCCCCCAACTCCTCCCTTGATTGTCTGCTTCTGGGATGCCAGGAGATGAGCAGCTTCCCTTAGCCATAAAAGATACAGAAAGACTGGCCAAGTTACAAATACATGATCCCAGACTGGATCTCATATTAGTAAGGAAGAAAATGGTATACAGGATGTTTTTGCATTGATGAATTTGGACTACAAACAATAAAGGATCAGGGCAATATTTAATTAAGTTGCTAGGTGTAATTCTTTTACATCTAAGAATTTAGGGTGTGTGGATACGATGCATTGAAATTACGCTTAAACGACTTTTAAAAATATGTAGATACAAATAGACATTTACAAGTACAGTACATGTTTATGTACTGTACTTGTACTGAGAGAACAAGCAAGAATGCTCATAAGCAAAAGTAGTGAGGCAAATGAGACAAAATCTTGATAGATGCATGTAAGTAGAAGGCATACAAGTGTTCTGTGTGTTGTTTTTTTCCTCCCAACTATTTGTAAATTTGAAATTATTACCTTTTTGGTGCTAGGGGTCAAACCCAGGGCCTCACCCATGCTAGGCAAGTGCTTTACACTGAGCTACCTCCTAGCCCCTGTAAATTTGAAAAAAATTATTTTTTTAGGTTTTTTTGAGACAGGGTGTCGCTTTGAGGCCAGCCTTGAACTCACTATGTAGCCCAGGTTGGCCTGGAACTTGCAGTGATCCTCCTACCTCAGCCTCCCAAGTGCTGGATTACACGTGTGTGCAACCACACCCAGCTGGAATTATTTTTAAATACAGAATAAAGGCAAGTAAGCAAAAAAGGACATCCTTCAGCAAATTCAACTATCAGCTCCCATAAAGTTTTTCTTGGTCCTACTGTCTTTCCTTCTATTTGTTTAGATCCCTTTTAGACTGTTACATCATAATTGCATTTTTGTTTCATTTATATATTTCAAGTACTCTACATCCTTTTTAAGGAAACTCACTTAAAATATTGCATTTGTTTCCCAGCAAAAAAGGGGATAATTTTCACCATTCCAAACAGAAGCACTAGGAGCAACCCAGGTGTTCTAGCCTTGAAAATCTTAATCACATTGTTTTAGTTACTTTTCTTGTTGCTAGGACAAAATATTTACATCTGAAGTTTAAGGAGAAAAGGTGTATTTTGGCTCAATTTAAGGAAGTTTCAGTCCATAATCAGCTAGCTCCAAGGCATGGTGGCAGGGCAGAGGAGAAACAGTCCATGGCGAGGCAGACAGGGAGTACTGAAGCAACAAGCAGCAGCAGCGAGTCTGCCTTCCTTCTTTTTCCCTTATATTTTATCCAGCCTGTAAGCCTATTGATTGGTGCCACTCACACCCAGGGTGGGACTTCCATTATCACACCCTTAATCCCAGTATCACACATTTAACCTATATTCACACACCCTAAATCCAGCCACCTCTGGAAAGCTCCACCTATGACTGCATGAGGTGTGGTGGGGGGACATCTAGATACAAGCCATAATACACATTCAATTTAAGAAGTACTGACAAGGCACTGCAATAACCTCTATAAATCCTATAAAAATGAGTTGAACACAAACCGTATGGTTGTCAGTAGCTAAAAATCTACTGAGAGATAAAGACAGGAACATGTGATATGAAAAGTGAATCAGGGGGCTGGGGATTTAGCTCAGTGATTAGAGTGCTTGCCTTGCAAGCACAAGGCCCTGAGTTCGATCCCCGGCACCACAAAAAAAAAAAAAAAGTGGATCAGAATCAACAAAGGTTATGTTATCTATTGTTGCATATTTCTCCAAAATTTAGTAGCTTAAACATTATTTCATAAAGTTCCTGTGGTCAGGAGTCCAGAAGCAGCGTAAGTAGGGGGATCTGGCTCAGAGGCAGGTAAGTCAACTAGGCCTGCTAGGCAGCAAGAAGCCCTTCTAAGGCGGCTCACTCACATGCTAGGCAAGTTACTGCCAGTTTCAGGGAGGAGGAGGCCTTACTTTCTTATTACTATGTGTATCTCTCCACAGGGCTGCTTGACTATCCTCCTGCTGTGGCAGCTGACATCCCCTAGCATGTCCTAGTCCCCCTTCTTGGTCCTACCCCAAGAGGGCAAAATGGAAGGCACAGTGTTTTTTATGACCTACCCTTGAAAGTGGCACACTGTTAGTAACTCGATACTCTATTGGTTAAACAAGTCAGTTCTATTTAGTCTGGAGGAAACTTCACAAGGGCATGAATAACAAACGGCAAGAATCACTGGGGGTTGGGGATTTAGCTTAAACAGTAGAGTGCCTGCCTAGCAAGCACCAGGCTCTGAGTTGATCCCCAGCACCCTCAAAACAAAACAAATGAACAAAAAGAATCACTGGGGGGCATCTTGGTGGCTCCTTACTATGAAAGATAGGGAAAGACAGAAAAAAAGGCGGAAAGACAGAAAAAGAGGCAGATGGGAAAGGACGTACAATTAAACTCACTTCCTGGTATGTCAGTGGTAAGGAATGTTATCTCTGGAATGCGACCTGTTAAATTTAGTCATTTACCCATTAATGTCCAGTAATCATATGGTAGTACCCTGTCATCCATGGAATATATGTTCCAAGGCCCCCACAGTATACCTGAATCCAGAGAGTATTGAAGCCTCTATATATTGTTTTTTCCTACATATACACCATGATGAAGTTTAATTTATAAATGTGGCATAGGAAGAAATTAATGATAATAGCTAATAATAAAACAGAACAATTATAATAATATACCGTAAGTTATGTATTCTTCAAAGTATCTTTGAGCTCTTCTTCAAAATATCTTATTGTACTGGACCCACTCTTCTTGCGATGAAATGACACAATGCCTATGTGATGAAATGAGGTGCCTAGTGTAGGCAGTGTGCCACTGTGTTAGGCTACTACAGACATTTAGATGATACATCAGAAGGAGTATCACTCAGCTGCTGGTGGCTGACTGAAGGTAAAGGAAACCATGTAGGGGCAAAACTATGGATAAGGGTAGGAATACTGTGATAGAAGTAGCAGTCTGGAAATACTCCCTTGTAATCAAGCATATACAGTACTAGGTTCAATCCAAAATAAATTTACAAAATCATAAATAACTGTTTGGTGGGTATTGTTTTTATTATCAGATACTAACATCCACGCACGCTACTCCAGGTTGGCCAAGTAATTCTCAGTCTGTTAAGAGGTTTTCCAGATACATGTTAGAATGAAGTTAAATGTACTGTCTCTAGCAACAAATGCCACAAATGCAAGAGGTCTCAGAATCATAAAACCCTACAGATACGTGGGACTTTTGAAACATCTTATTCTTCCTTTAAAGAAATGAGATTTCAGGCTTAAAAAGGTAATTTGTCAAAGGACAAAATTAATGAATCCTGAGTCTAGACCCTGTATTGGAGTTTGATTATTACGTT
Organism: Hystrix cristata; assembly: GCA_004026905.1. Taxonomy (NCBI): domain Eukaryota; kingdom Metazoa; phylum Chordata; class Mammalia; order Rodentia; family Hystricidae; genus Hystrix; species Hystrix cristata. Next base: position 13,875 of record PVJO010028587.1, read on the forward strand.
TGGATGAACTACTGCCCATAAAGACTGTTGAGACAGGTAAGGTGCAAATCCAGGATAATGTATGGTCTCTGGGACTTTCTAGAAACTGTGGCCTGTACTATACTGTATATGCATGTTTACTCTCTAGCAAGCAGATGGCTGTGGGTAAATTCCCTTCTGAACTGAACATACAAAATGGTTTTAACCTAATATTATTGTACAACATGCTTAGAATTCTGTAATGGAAATGATGGATTAATTTTGATCTATATTTTATTATTCCTCTTTGATTAACGGAAGGTACATGACGACTAAAATAATGTAATACAAACAAGTACTCTACTTGATCTGAACCTCATTATATTGTAGTCAATTGTGTATCTGGTATAAAGTGTGTAGGTTAACAAATACTGGGCCAGTTGGCAGACCTATGTTTTGATACTGGTTCTGCTCCTAGATAGCTGGAACATTTGAATGACTTCTTTGTAACTCCTTGGCCTTTGTGTTCCTATCCATAAAACAAAGGCTTGCAGATGTTATGAGTAGAATTGTGTGCCCTGAAAAAAATGTTGAAGTCCTAACCCCCAATACTTGTCAATATTTGTAAGGTCTCTCATATATCCTTCTACAATTCTTTAAAAATGTAAAAGCCAATTCACTCAGGAGACGTACAAAAACAAATCTCAGTCTACATTTGACCCACAGCCTGATTCCTTCTATGTTAACTAGCCCCCTTCCCTTGGGCTCCTTTAGCATTCCAAGCCCAAGGAAATCTTTTCACCATGAGATGGAACATACCTTACACCAGCCCAGGCATGCTTCTGTGGTTCTCAGAGTAGGGGTCACTTTTCCAGAATGATCATGTATGGTCCATTCAGCAACTTTCTCCCATTTCCTTTAGTTACTCTCCATTAAGCAGGGGCATGCACATGCAAACTATTTAGGACTGTCAACAACATTCTCAGAAGCATTAGTACCCCATGCTGTTTCTAGGCCCAACCTAATGCACAGATATCCCCAAAATATGCTATTTTCACATTTTAACATGATTTACACCTAGAAATTTAAATAATTACAGTGTTTTCTTGTAACTACCAGGTATTGCAGATCTGAGGATGGCAGGGTTTAGGATGGAGAAGTAGGGCAGTGGCTAGAGACTGAAAATTCTATGGTGATGTCACAAGGCTATCATACATAATTTCTTTTCCTTCTTGTCTCAATTGGGCCTCTGCTCTTTTCTCACTAAAGGAGATGTTTTATGCAAAATGGTAACAGTACATATCATAAAATAGGTACTCAACAAATGTTAAGGCCTTTTTACCTCCTTCAACTGGCTGATTAATGTTTTATGTGAAGCTAGAAAAACAACACAGATTTTCCCATTGTTTAGGAAAAACAACTAAAGCATTAAAGATGCAGGGAGGGAAGGTAGAAGAGTCAGCTACAGGTATGCACGTATGGTAGAATGGGATAGGGAGGTGTAGGAAAGGGTGAAGGAGACAGAGAAATGCAAAGAAACAGGTTATGGTCTTGGCAGCAAAATACAGGATACTTCTGAAATGGCAGATTTAAAAAGTCAGCTAGTATAATTTAATTTGATTACTTCTTGAGAACACAGTTCTATAATCCACTCCCAATTTATTTTATTATAATAAACGTTTCTGGTCATGGAAAAAAAGACAAATATTAAACAGCATATGTAAGGGTAGAAAATGGGCCCTGTATAAGTTTGCTCGGGCTGGCACAACAAAATATCACAGATTAAGTGACTACAACAACAGAAATTTGTTTTCTCTCATTTCTAAAATCTAGAAATCTAAGATCAATGTGTTGGTTGATTCGGTTTCTCCTGAGGCTTTTCTCTTTGGCTCAAATGGCGGCCTTCTTGAAACATTCTCACATAGCCTGTTTCTGGTGTCTCCCCATGTACCCAAATTTCTTCTTCTTATAAGGATACTAGTTTTAATGGATCAGGGTCCTAAAAACCTCATTTTAAGTTAATCACTCTTTAAGGTCCTATGTACAAATACGGCGACATTCTGAGACTGAGAGTTAAGACTTCAACATGCCAATGTAGGGAGAGGAGATTAGGCTCCTAGCATATTGAAAGTTTCCTTTGTCAGCACTGCTGCTCAAATTTATAATACTGTAACTGCACTCATGCTAATCTAAATGTCACATACCCAAATGAATTTATTAAATGGCACACCTCTCCAAAAACCCAAATCTACAAATTGTATATAAAATGTGGTGAGTTACTTGGTAACTTGCTAGGGCAGGCCCATGATGGCAGACATACCACAAGGAGCACCGCTGAAAAGATCCTTTTCCTAAGCATGACTTCCTCACTAGCTTGCCACAAACCTAAAATTTTCTTGTCCTATTCTTTTATTGGCATTTTATTTCCTCTGAAAATGTATCTCTGCAAGAGTAATATATTAAGTGATCATCACCCACTAATACCTTGGGGTAGAACAGCTCTCGGATTGCAGTTTTAAAATAACATTCTATCAAAATGGAATTTTTTTATTACTGCTCAGCTACTGGAATGTTAATCACTGTCTCCTTTAATAATAACTCTAGTCCAGGTCATTCAGGTTTTACTTAAGATAATAAGACAAATAGCATGTATAAAAACATTTTCTCATCTAATGAAGAAGCCTGAGAAGGGAAAGAAGGAGATGTTGAAATGAACATTTCTGAGTACCTGTGAGTTATACAGGCATTATGCTAGGCATTTAAGAAATCAATTCATTCGATCCTTAAAAAAATCTGTACAATAGTTTTAAGTCCCATTTTACAGATGAGCAAACAGGCTCAGATAAATTAATATCCCAGAGCTTGCTGACAGGAAAGTACACTGAATCCCACATCTGGTGGCTTGCAGTGGGAGGAAGGTGCGGTAGCCAAACTGAAGCATTGGTGTCTTTTTTTTTTTTTTTTTTTTTTTTTTTTTTTTTTTTTTTTTTTTTTTTTTTTTGGTGCTGGGGATTGAACTCCGGTCCTTGTGCTTGCAAGGCAAACACTTTAACCACTGAGCTAAATCCCCAGCCCCTGGTGTCCTCATTTTTAAAACAAGGATAGTAAGGTATCTACTTTCTATAGCACTGTTTATGAGGTATTTTGTCCCCCAGAACTGGGGATTGAACACAGGGCCTTCACACCGAGCTACATCCCTAGCGTTTTATTTGTTTGAGAGGGGTTCACTAAGTCTTTCAGTTGCCCAGGCTGAGGCTGCGCTTGTGATCCTCCTGCCTCAGTTTTCCATAGTACTGTAATTATAAGGTGTGTGCCACCACGCCGGGCTTGTTATGAGGTTTAAATGAATTAATTTGCAATTGTAATAGTGTCAAAGACTACAGCAGAACTGATGATGTGCGACTTCTGAGACTAGCCCTTAAGAGGCCTACTTTTTCACTTTTGCCCTCTTGAAACACTCCTTCTCCAAGAAAGAAAAGAAATGAAAAGAGAGAGCACTGTGGGTGAGAAAAGGAAGGAAGGAGCCTGCAGATCCCCTGCAAAATAGCCTCAGGCATGCTACTGAGGCCCTTTATACCCTGTGGCCCCAGGCCAGCTGCCGATGAGGCCAAAGTGAGGTCCGCTGAATAACTTCCCAGTCACCTACAGGATCATGACAAATGACCATGTTTTAAACCATGAAGTTTAGGGGTCTTTTGCTATACTACAACAGATGACTATTACAGTTAGCAAAAAGCATTTTCTTTTTTTTTTTAATTTTTCTTTTTACCAAGAACATGTATTGGTACATTGTATACATAATGATCATAATCAACATGGTTATTTTGTACCTGTACATGATACATCTTGGTTTAGCATTTTCATATACAGCCTCAAACAAAAAGTCTAATGGGACAAAATATCTATTCTACCCCTTTGTCCTTATTTACACTTATGGTTTCTCATATCAGAGAAACAATTCGATGTGTACTAATAAGTGTCTGATTTATTTCACTTAATAGTATGTTCTCCAGGAACATCCATTTATATACAAATGACTCTAGTTTATCCTTTTTTATGGCGATGTAGTACTCCATTGTGTAGAAAAACCACATCTTTTTT
>PVJO010028588.1:0-17916 GCA_004026905.1 Hystrix cristata
GAGCTAAATCATTAGCTACACTTGAAAACCTAGAAATGGGAATTAATGATGTGTCATTTTTCATTTATCCATTGTTGTTGATTGGTTGAGATAATAAGCAAGCTCATACTCAGAAAGTAAGAGTAGTAACTGGCAAATTCTCTTGAAGTACAAATATGTAGTTTTCAAATTCTTATAATTTGCATACTATTTGAGGAAGCAAATAAATTTGGGGATTATAGTCAGTGGACTTGAAAATATGTGCCATGATTTATGCACAAAGACGTTGTATGATGTTATTTATAATAATTCTACCATAAGCAAACATAAATAGATTACAAAAATTGTACAATATCCACAGAAAAAAAGTATTATACAACTACCAAACCTTATATTGCAGAAGAAAATTTAATGACATGGAATAAAATCATTATATACCATGATTGGAAAAAAGTTACAAAATTAAATCTATATATATGATCTCATTTCTAAGAAAATTAACAATTGAAAAATGTTGGAAAGAACATGTTCTTCAAAATCTCATGGCAGTTGTCACTGATCCAAAAGCACTAGGATGTTTTGAATTTCTCTCTAGTACTTTTGGTTTTCTTAATTTGTATGTGCCTTTGTTAGTTTGGAAATCTAAACAATATTATAAAACATTCTGGGGTGGAGCCAGCTGATGAAATGCTTGTCTGTAATTATCACCCTCCCAAAATACTTTGGAGAGATATATGAAAAAGTAATCTTTTGAATTTAACAAATCTTCTAGTGAAATTCTATCCCTACTCAAGCTGTTGTCAGTAAAATATGTTACAGTCAATTAATAATTTTGACAATGTAACTGTTACAATTTAGAGAGAGAATGGTCCCAAAGGCTTCACATGCCCATAGGTGGGATTTTTGAAGGTAATCGAATCATGGGGAGGATATAGTTGAATGTGTTGCTAGGAGGTGGGGACTGATCAGAAGAGGAAGGTCACTGGAGGCATGACCTGGAAGGGTATATCTCTTCCTTTGGCTCTCCCTTAATCTTCTGCTTCTTGGCCATCATGACATGAACAACTTTCTTAGTCACCCCCTTTGTCATGTGGTTTCTGCTTTGGAGCCTGCTGACCATAGACTGAAAAGTTTAAAAGTTGTCCCTTTGAACAAATGGGAGAAGGACCAAGAGATGGAGAGAGGCAAAATGAAGGAGAGCAAAGGGGGATGGAAAAAAAAGAATTAAAATGTTATGCACATGTATCAACTCCCCATGAGCAATGTAATCATTACATACTGCAAACATATACTAATAAAAAATACAAATCGGAGAAAAAAATCCAGTGAGCCAAAGTAAACCACACCCCTTTAAATTGTGGTTTTTGGGTATTATGTCTCAGCACGGATAAAGTGACTAAGACAGTAACCAAGTAACTTCTTTTAACTACCTTCTGAGGATTTAATTACAAAGTTAATAACATATAGAAAAATCATCAGATATCTACCCATAAGGATTGCCTTTCTACTTCAGAGGCTCTGATCCTTCACTTTTCACTGAATCTATTAATGTGATTCAGCTATGGCGTACTGTGGAAAACTTTAAGAAAATTAACTAAGTTTATTTGAGGTCATCTTACTGAACACTTTTTTATTTTAAAAAGGAAAAGTAACATTATCTATTCAGTTACTCTCCGTGAAGTGTATGACCCAGTTACTGCTTTTCTGTTCTTGCTGAATAATAGGATTTAGTGTAACAGCAGTCACAAGTGAATATTTACACTGTGTGAGGCAGACCACTCGACATGAAGACCAGAATAAATGTAACATTTTTGGCCCGAGAAGCATATATAATTTCAACAAATACTGCGAATGGAAACTTTCAAGGTTGATAGCACCTGCACTTTTCCAAATCATCAAGCATCAAATGTTAGATTCTGCTAAGCAAGCAGAAGGATGGTTACTCTTCTTCGGAGGAAAGTGGAGCTCATCAGTTGCAGTTCTAAATCCTGATCATGTCTACTAGGGCTTCTAAAACACAGACCATTTTTTTTAAAAGAAACTGAATGAATTGAATTTGCAGAGGACCATTTATAATGCCTTATTGCTATAAATTTCCCTGCAAAAATAAGAGCCAAATGTGTGATACATAGTAATGAAGAAATATCAAAACCAAAATTATCTGGCTACATCTTAAAGAATGTAAGAAATTTAGAAATTTGAGTTCTAAACAAACATCAACAGAGTAACAGCTTTCGAAGCTTATAAAATTTTCTGTATTTATGCTAACTCAAATTTCCTCAAATTTGTATTCACACAAAAAAACACACAACTACAACTAGAGTGATATTTAAGTTAATTTCCATTTTAAAAACAATTTAAGAAGAATCCACCTTCAGTGTGAATTTATGAAAAATATCTCATACTTGACTTGGTACATTAATTACAAAAGAACCACAAAAGCCACCAAATAGTGAAAGCAATCCTGAACAAAAACAACAAAGCTGGAGGCATCACAATTCTCAATTTCAAAATATATTGCAAAGCTATAGTAATGAAAACAGCAATGTATGTGCATAAAACATCAACCAATGGAAATGCAGATAGAGTCCAGATATAAACACACACATTTACAGTCAATTGATTTTTGACAAATATTACAAGAACACACAATGAGGAAAAGATAATATCTTCAATAAAGGGTTCTGAGAATATTAAATATGCCCATGCAGAAGAATTGAATTAGACTTTAATCTCACACAATATACTAAAATACATTCAAAATCGATTGAATATTGAAATGTAAGACCTGGAACTATAAAACTAGTAGAAGACAACATAGGACATAAGCTCCATGATACTGCTCTGGGCATTCATGTTTTTGGGTATGACCCGAAAAGGCACAACCAACAAAAGCAAAAACAGAGAAATGGAGTTATTTAAAACTAAAAAGCTTCTGCACAGCCCAGAAAATAACAAAGTGAAGAGACAGCCTATGTATGGGAGAAAATATTTGTACCTCATACCTCTGATGAAAGGCTAATGTCCAAAATATATGAGGAATTCAAACAATTCAATAGGAAGAAAACAAATGACTGATAAAAACATGGGCAAAGGATATCAGTAGAGATTTCTCAAAAGAAGACATATGAATAGCCAACAAGTATATTAAAAAAGGTTTAGCATTACTAATCATCAAGGAAATGCATATCAAAGCCATAATGAGCTATTACTTCATAATTGCTAGAATGGCATTATTGAAAGTATGTAAGAATAGTGATGAGGATATCCAGGAAAGAGAACCCTTGAACACTGTTGGTGGGGATGTGAATTAGCACAACCTTTATGGAAAATAGTATGGAATTTCCTCAAAAAATTAAAAATTTAGTGACTTTATAATTCAGCAATCTTATTTCTGTGTGTGCTTAATGATAATGAAATGAATATGTTTAAAAGATATCTGTGCTAACATATTCATTAAAACAATAGCCAAGATATGGAAACAACTTAAGTGTCCATCAGTGAATGAATGTATTTAAAAATGTGATTTACAATGGAATAGCATGCGGCCTTTAAAATGGACATCTTGTTATTTGTGAGAACAAATATCCTCAAGTTTCAATCATGCTGCGGTATGTATCAAAACTGCCTTCTTTTTAAAGGCTGAACAATGTACAATATATATCACATTTTGTTTATGTTAATCTGTTGATGGACACTTGGGTCCCTTTCATCTCTTGCTATTATGAACAATGTTGCTATGAACATGAATTTGCAATTGGTTGATTTTTAAGATTTTTTATTTGGGTTTACAACATGTAAATGTAATGTACATTGGTATAAATTGCTGTATTACTTGTGCCCCTGAGGATTTATTTGGTTTTCCAAATGTATAGTTTGTATCTTTCTTTAGTTCTTGTGAACTTCTTAGTTTTAATTTTTCAAATATTAATTCTCTTCTATCTCTCTAGGACCTCAATTAAGTCTCTCCACTACTCTCTCTTTGTATCTTATACTTAAAGTTCTCTTTCTCTTTTCATTATGGATGCTGAATTCTTTCTTCTGACCTGTCTTCCATTTCTTCAGTTCTGTCTGTCTAATCCAGTATGTTATTGTATCATTACATTAACCTATATGCTGTATGCATACTTTGAGTGACACGACATCAACATGCCTTTTTGTGAGTTGTATCAAAATAGAAGTTGCAGATGTCAATATAAGAACACGTAAGTGCTTGTTCTACAAAATGTTAGAAAGTAAAAAATATCATCGGTATTTCTTTATCTCTCACCTCACAAAGCCATGCTTCTTCTCCCTCATAATCATTGTCATGTGGCCAAAAACCATTCATTTTGGTATCTAACTGAGGTCTCTTCTGCTGTAGCACTGATCCACATTACCAAGCTGTGAATGCTTCCAGGAAATACTCCCTGTAAGTTCCAAAGACGTTTAGAGCTAAAAGACTGCTGAAAGAGAATCTAGTCATTTTTACATATGGAAACTGAGGTAAAGAAGGAAAAAGTAATAGTCAACAGTAGTTGCTTGGAAGTGAAATCCGAATCATATGACACTCAGATATTTTTCCCTTAAAATGTTTTGCATATTCCAAAAAAATTACTTAATTTCTTCAGATGTTCCTTTTTGTAGATAATACCTCTTAATTCTGTCCTGTACCTCTCCGATCCCTCCCTGCTCCTTCCATCTTTTTGTCCCCTTCCTATTTGTAAAAGCTCTATTTCCATTTTTTCATGTTTTTTTTCCATTCCTTTCCCCCCATCCCCCTCCCTCCATTTCTTCTTACCCTTATCATTTGAAAGTGATCTCTCTACTTCCTATTATCTATCTTTTATTTTGCATTTTATATTTTGGGACTTTTTCCCCCTATCTTTAAAATGCAGGACAAAATCTTTTCTTTAATAAGTCATGTTGAGCGGTTTGATCAATTCAACTTTACAGTGTCTTACATTACAATTTTCTGTGATTCTATTAAAACCTTTTTTCCCTGACTCTACCCATTTTTACATATATAAGCCTCTGTCATTTAACACAAATATTCCTCTTACTGTCTTATCTACTACACACTCTGTTTATTTTAGTATAGCTTGCCTTCTCCAACTTCATTCTCTCACTTCCTGTTTATATACACCCTGCTGTCTGGTTTGTGCCTCTGACATTCCACCACTGTTTTTTGTTTTGTGTTTTTTTTTTTTTTTTTTGGTGCTGGGAATTGAACTCAGGACCTTGCACTTGCTAGGCAAGCACTCTAACCACTGAGCTAAATTCCCAGCCCTCCACCACTGTTTTTTTACTGAGTATAACAATGACCTATGTGCCACTAACCCCAATGAGTGCATTTGCAGCATCTTGGTGATGACTTATTGGTATTTAGCATGGTTTATATTATTTTTTTACAATACTTTTGGCTTCTCTGACAATATATTCCAAAAATTTTCTTCTTTAACATCTGGGCAGCACTTTCTAGTAGACATAGTTTTATCTGATACTTTTTTGACTATAGTACTTTCTCTGAATTCAAAAATATTTATTAAGCACCTGTATGACCTAAGCCCGATAAGAGAAACTAAGAAGAAGCAGTGATTAAAACAGACTCCTATCAAAAAACCTGCCTTCAAGGAGCTTATTTCTTACATTTTTCTCTAAAATATATTCTGAGCAACCTCATATAACCTGTGCCTTTAATCTTCATCTCTATAAAGATAATTCCAAAATATATATTTCCCCACAAATATCTCTCACCAAGATGGTAAATTTCATGGTGAGAACTGTAGAGTGACAAGGAGCTCTTTATAGAAAGGTAGGGAGAAGAGTATTCTAGACAAAAAAGGCAGAATATATGAAGGCCTGAGGCAGCAAGTAACCAATGTGCCTGTTGAGCATCCCAAGCTGAGGTAGGAAAGTGAGGCAAGAAATAGATTGTGCAGACCTTTTTGGTCACAGTAAAAAGTTACATTTTTATTATAAATGCAAATAAGTTTATTGATTAACTTTTCTAGTTAAATTTTCTTTCTTTCTTTCTTTCTTTCTTTCTTTCTTTCTTTCTTTCTTCCTTCCTTCCTTCCTTCCTTCCTTCCATCCTTCCGCTCTCTCATTCATTCTTTCATTTTTGTGGTGCTGAGGACAAAACCAGGGCCTTATGCATTCTAGGCAGGCTCTCTACCACTGACTTACAATCCAAATCCCGCTATTGTTTTATTAAATGTAGTCAGATTTGATTGGGCCAGACTTTTTCATTAATTTTTCAAAGTGTCTGATTTCTTAAATATAAAAAATCATTTAAATTGTTATCATAGTAGCAATATGTATATAGATTAATTTGGGGAGACTAATATCTTTTCACTATAGTATCATTTTATTTAAAAACATCGTATGGAGCCAGGCATGGTGATATATCCCTGTAATACATCCCAGCACTCCAGGAGGCTGAGGCAAGAGGATCACAAGTTTCAGCCAAGTCTGTGCAATTTAGCCACTTACTTACTTTTTATTTATTAGATAATTCCATGAAGTTATATAAATTATATAGATCTTATTTAGTTTTAAATTTTCATTTCTGTTTTCTGTAGTTACTATAATAGATACAATTTTTAATGTGTATGTTCTTCTAGTTATTGAATTTTGTAGGCAAACTTATGCTTTGCGCATTTTAATTTTTCAATTAGACATCTTGCAGTATTTATTCATTTTTTCAGATATTTTTATTTGAGTGGTCCAGCCAGACACACTTCAAAATAATTTTACCTTTGTTTCTTGCATTTCAAAAACTATGATTTTGTTCTTTTACTCACGTTTGAATGTACTGAATAATCCTTGCATGATAGAACATAAATCTATTTGCTTGTGGACTTGCCCTATTTTTGTTTCAATGTGAGCAAAATTTTAATAGAATATATCATAAGGCTGCTAACTGGAAATATATACTCATTAACATATTAAGGAAGAGTTCTCTTCTCAGTTTCTAAGAACTTTGTCCCTATTAGGAATAAGTGTTAACTCATTCCAGTTATCTTTTTTGTATTGTATGAATCAAGGTAGAGCTGTCAGTTGAAGTATTCCAGTTCTGATTTTTATTAATAGATTTCAGTATATAAAAACATTTTTGAATTCCAGGAATACACCATTTTGGTAATGACACATCAATCTTTTAGCATATAATGCTAGATTCCATTATCTAATATTTTATTTAGGATTTTTGCTTCTATATTTATAATTCATATTGGTCAGCACTATTTAGCGATAGTGCTAACGTTCCTTTACCTGGTTTATGGATGCTCAATTTTATCACTCCTTTCAGCATCCACCGAGATGATCACATAATATGCCTGTGAAATGACAATGACTACTAAAAGAATAGTTAGAAGTAGTGCGCAGTGAAAAAAAATAAATATTTTTTGGATGTTCATAAGATATTTTATTTATGTCTGTGATTAAAAAAAACTCACCAGCTATGTACACCTATGCCTTTCCTTTCTTTTTTTTTTTTTTTTTTTGGCCTGATAACCTATGAGTCCTTCAGTTTGTAAACACAGATCACCTTTGTTTCATATTTTCAAAAATTATGCCATGAATCATTTCTTTTGACTCAGTAATTCCTATTTCTTCCTCAGAAATACCTATGCATCTTAGATTACAACTCATTTCCTTTTCCTTTGTGATCATCTGTCATTTCACTTTTATCTTTATAATTTTCTTCTCTTGTCTCTGGCAGTTTATTACTCTTGTCACATATAGGACTGAAATGATTTTTGACTATCTTATTTTCTTTACACAGTTCAGCATGAATGTTAATTTATTGTATTGTTGTAGCACAGTTTCTTTGCAATATTTCTCATGTTAGCCATTTCCATTTAAATTTGTTTCTTATGATTTTTCTGTCTCCTTAAAAAACACTTCTTTGAAATCAATTTAGAATATTAAATATCTTCTTTAGAAATCTCTTCAGAATTATTCAGCAGGGTATTTTTATACGTTTCCTTTGAAATTGTGACTTTGTGTTCCCACTTCCTATTCCTGCATATTTTCCATAAAACTTAAGTGCTTTTAATGGTAGTGGTCCTGAAATGACAACGTAATTCAGCTCTAATTCGGCCCAAGAGAAGTGAGGAACAAGAAGGGTTAATCAGAGGCAAAAGCCCACTTCATTTTTTTCTTCCAAACTCAAGTATAGGAAATTCGAGGTCAGCCTAGCTTTACAAGCTGTCTGTGTGCATTTTGTTTATTGTAACCTAAACATCTGCAAGATTGCAGGAAGAATGTTACACTCTCCTATCTCCACCTTACCCTGGGGCGCTCCCTTTCCCGGCCAGCACCAAGGCCCTGACCCTTTGCCTCCTTCACTCCTCTACATATCAAAGAACCCTCACAAAAGAATCCCACCAAGCCTTACATTTACATAATTTCTTTTACCTCCTCCTAGCGCTTAGCGTCATTAAAAAAAAAGAAAAAAAAAGAAAAAACAACTAAAAAATGCATTGTATCTGGCAATAAAAAAGGGAAGAAGTACATGGCACAATGTGGATAAACCTTGAAACCACTGTACTAAGTAAAAGACAAAAAGACAATGTATTTTTTCCCTTTCCCCTTTTGGAAAAATGTAAATAAACCTGGTGTAAATAAGGAAGGGGGGAATGGAAGGGAGGGATGGGGACGTGGGGAGCAAGATACATCATGTACAGGTACAAAATAACCACGATAAATGTGATCATTATGTATATAATGTATCAATACATGTTCTTGGTTAAAAAAAGAAAAATCTGCTTTGAGTCCGTAACTTCACATTCTCCCAAACTCAGGCAGAGAGGTGCAAGTAAAGATAAGTTTAAAGGAAGGCCAACACCTGGTATAAACAATTGCTTGTTGTATTGTTCAAAGGAATTCCAATTGTAAAATGTAACCACCTCCCTTACTGTATAAAGCTTTGGTCAAACTGCAGAAAGATGTGGAGAGCCTTTTTTTGCACCTGAGTGCCCTCTCAAACACTGGCTATTAATAAAGCGGATTCAATGGGACTCAAATTTGGCTCTTTGTGGCATCTCCCTGTCGCGACCAAGTGGGATGAGATCGGACCAGCCCGTGGGCTGGTTTGGCCTTCCACTTCAGTTCCTTTTGTTTTTCTTTCTCAATTTTTCCTTGAATGAACTAAGCTTCATCTGGACTTACTTGATAACCTTAGAACTGACTTTTATTTATATAAATCATCGATAAATTCATTTCTAGAATCAATATTTGAGGACAAGTTGATGTGTATAATTCCAACCCAAGCTCACTTTCAGCAATGATCAGTACAATTTTGGGGTTCTGGAGTTGGGTAATTTTCTACCATCTTGCTGGTAGTCTGATAAACAGAACCAGCTGAATGCACTGTTCCCAGGACCCTTCTTCTCTGTGCTCTTCTCCTCCTTCCCTGACTCCAACCACACAGAACTGTATTTCTGGGAGCTATGTCTCCTTGTTCCTGACCACTTATATTTTGATTATTGCTCTTTTTCTGAATGTTTTCTATGTAGAAGAAAAGCAGTCTCCAGCATTCTGGTGTTTTTGGTTTTTTTGTTTTGTTTTGTTTTGTTTTCCCTCTACTCTGAAGGAAAAAGCTATTTCATGAAGTGAAATCCGGGGTCTATCAGTCAATATTTGAAGGATTTTTATTACTCTATTTCTATATCATAGTTAGTGGAAATTTCTTCCAAAATCTAGCATTAAGTCAGTATCACTTTTCAGTGGTGGAATGAGATTTCATACTAATATAAAATCCATTTGACCCAGCTATTCCCTTTCTTGGTATCTTCCCAAAAGAATTAAAAGCATCATACCGCAGCAATATATGCACACTCATGTTTATAGCAGCACAGTTTGTAATAGCTAAATCTTGGAAACAGCCCAAATGCCCATCAACCAGTGAATGGATACAGAAAATGCAGGTTTTCATACAGTGGAGTACTACTTTGCCATGAAGAATGATAAGCTTCAGATATTTCTGGGTAAATGGAGGCATCTTGACACCGTACTCTTTTTTTTTTTTTTTTTTGGTAATTATTTTATTTATTTATTTATTTATTTATTTATTTATTTATTTATTTATTTATTTAACCAAGAACGTGTATTGATACATTTTACATACAATGATCACATTCATCATGTTTGTTTTGTACCTGTACATCATGCCTCTTAGTTCTACCCCCTCTTCCCCACCCCTCCCATCTGTGAGACCATACTCTTAAGTGAAATAAAACAGATGCACATGTTTAAATACCGCATTGTTTCTGTGGTGTGAGAAACTGAAAGTGTAAATAAAGACTAAAATGTATTATATTGGGAAAGGGAAGAAAGCATTCAAATGGGAAAGGGAACAGTGGAGGGGGAGGGGGAAAGGAACAGAGGGACAAGAGAAATAAGTAATGGAAGAAAAAAATGGAAACAAAGCTTTTGTAAATAGGGAGGGAGGAGGGGTGAAGGGAAGAGAATGGGGAAAAAAGAAGCAACAAGATATATCATGAACAGGTACAAATGCCCTATGATGAATGTTATCACTTCGTACATCTAAAATGTACCATTAAAATAAAATTTAAAAAATATTAATATAAACATGGGTTTAATATTTTAACAGAAAACTAAGAAAGTCTCAACTCAAGACATTAATTAGATATTATTTTAAAGCAGAAATTCTCCTGGGCACCTATACTGGTATCTTGTTATTCTTGGCTTAATCCAGTTCTTAATAAAAGGTATTAAGAAATAAGATGGTCTATTAAGGCTCAAGACTTCCCATGAATCTGCTCCTATTTTTACTTATCACCATTTTCAACCTCTCCAGTTCATTTTATTCTTAAGTTCGCCCAATGTTTTCATCAGATAATAAACTTTATTAAGAATAATCTCAAACTAGACCATTCAATTATTCAAAAAGCCAAAGTGATCTTATTTCATATTTGCCTTACAAAGAACCTAAGCATTGGTTCATACACATTCCCTTCTTTAAGAATAATTCTTCATCTCTCATCTCTGGTTTGTATTGCAAACTTCACAGTATATTACTTAGAGTTTCCAACATGTAATAATCTCAACTATTCTGTAAATGTCTCAAAGTACATTGGGGCAGGCAGCAGCAACAATATTTGATTACATTTGGTTTCAGAAAAAAATTGAATAATAACAATATTTGGTGCCCTATGTTAAACAAGAAGTTGGAATTTATTTCTCCACAGGATTTCTTTTCAATAAAGCAACTGATTTCAATAATTGCAAAACTTTTATCATTTTCTACCCATATTAAGCCCAAGTTGAAGTTAATGAATATCAAAGATGCTGTATTCAACAATGACTTGCAAATGTTCACCACTTTACTGCCAAAAATAAGACTGAAGTAACTTTGCTTTAAAATTTGTTAAAATATGGGTCACCATATTGAAATATAAAAGGAATTTATTCTCTTTCAGAGAATACAGTTGCACGAAATTAAAATCAATTATTTATGATGTAGTAGCCATTTTTAAAATATTAATTTTAAAATCCCCAACTAATGTATGGTGTCATTCCTTAGTACTCTGAATAAGTGAGAATTGTTTTATTACATATCCAAAATAATAATCTTAATGGTCCCAAATAAGAAAAGAAACACTACAATGATGCATAGAGGAGAAAAGACATCATACTTTTTTATTATTCTAAAAATAAATCTCATATAAATTAATTACAAAATAAATCTAATAAAGGTATTATAACTATCCCTTAATGGGCTGAGGGAAACTGATCTAAAACTATCGGGATAACAATTAAGTTGTGCAGCCTCAGGCTCTTTAAACTTTAGGTAATCACACAATTTTTCTTTATACATACAATTCTTTTTTAAATTATAGGCATTTATGTCAAACAAGGTGATATGTTGATATACATATATTGAGGAATTATTAATTCAGTAAATTAACATATTTGTTGTCCCATTTGCCATTTTTTTGGTAGGGAAAACCCTTAAAACATATTCTTCCCGCAATTTTGAAATATATGCAATTTATAATGTAAGACCAGAATTACTACAAAAATACATAAGAGCAAGTCCTTTATAACGGACTCTGCTGCGTGCCAGTTTGGTTTTCCTAATATTAGGTTTCACCTATGTGAGTTCTTGATTAAATTGGAACAGCTCCCAATCAGTGTTATATCCTACCACCTCCTCCTCTGCGTTCCTAAAAACCTATCAAGTGAGAATATTTTCAGATACGGGGGCCATTTTTCCATCAGTCAGGTGGCTGTTCCAGCCTCAGATTTCTGATAAAATGGTAAAAACTTTAGAGGAATCTCCCTAAGGCTCTGAGAATGATGGAATTTTACATGCAAAAATTTTAAAGTTCTTGCTGATCTCCTAGTCATGAGTGCATAACTAGGCCTCGAACCCACTAATTCAGGAAATATACCTATGAGTTACTGGTTTCCATAAAGCAAGGTAGAGGGGTTATCTTTGGCTAAGATAAACCAAATCGGTTTGTGTTAAATATTTTTAGTGAAGCAGGAATAACACAAAAGAACTGTCATTATAGTAATGAGAACTAAGAAGCGACAACAGACTCCAGGTGAACAATGTTGGATTTGGAGGCAGGGTGACTTGCACTTGGGTCCTTGCTCAGTTGCACACCAATCATACCGATAATGTAACTTTGGGTAATTTTTATCTTCTTTCTGAGTTTTAGTTTTCCAATTTGAGACATAAGAACGCCAGAACCTGCCTCAAGAGCCAATAGGCTTCCATTAGATGGTGCACGTGAAATGATCTGGCACATTTTAGTATCTAATAAACACTAGCATCTCTGCTTAATGGCTCAAATAACACTGTGAATTGTGGGAGACAATCTGTTGGTAGCAATAGGACTAACCAGGGTGAGGGCTAGTCTTTGGTACTTCGTTTCATGTCTCTTCACCTTCTGCCTTCTTTCTCCTTACCCTTTCCTTCCATTCTGCCTTCATTATGATAATGAAAGCATTCACTGATTATTATTTCTCCACCAGTGATTTTTCTCTAACCACAATGAATTCCTTTTTCCTTCTCCAATGTTTTATATTCTCTGGGTCTCAGCCGATGGTGTTTCTTCTTGTGACACTAATCATCTACCTCTTTTGTCATTTTCTAGGTCTTTCTTTAGTAAATCTTCCATGAGCCCCTCAATTAGAGTATGATGTTCCTTTTAACATGTTATAGCACCTACTTCTTTATTGTAACATTAATTTCTCTTTAATCGATTTTTATTTGTGTAGGTCTTCCCTTACAACATGTACACTATGAGTGCCGAAATATTGTCTATCTTATTCACAGTTGTCGGGAGAGTGAAGCAGTGGATATAAATGGTAGCTTCTCACTTGGGCCATTCAGGAGAGGATGATGAAAGACACTCTGCTGTCTGCTCAAGTTTATCCAGCTAAGCTTGTTAAATTGGTGGGTGTTCCCTTCCTAATGCCTTCACAGTTTACAGACAATTTATATGATCCATCTATCTTTACTTTCTGGGATAAAACCAATAAGTGAGTAGCATTATTAACAAACCTCCACTTTCCTCGGATTTTAGAAAAATATTCATGTTCAACAAAGAGGTTTGTCTGAAAGTGCAAAAAGGTACAATGCAGCTTAATGGAAGAATACTAGATTGGGAGCCAGGTATTTGAAAAGCTGATCCTATTTCTGCAACCTATGATCTTACTTAGTTTAATTTTGTTAGCTATCTGAATTAGTTTTCTTATCTGTGATCAAACATATCATTTTCAAATTATTCATAGAATTGTTGAAAAGATCAACAAATGACAAATGAGAAAGGCACATGCTCTGAAAATACACAACTTTATGATACAAATAAACAGTGATGGGGGATTCAACATAGCTGATTAGATAAGGAGTCCCATCGGAGAATCCCAGAAAGGATCCACTAAGAAAGGAGGTATGTCAAAAGTGGGAGGGGGTTTCACACTGAAATAGAAAATCAATATGGTAAGGTGATATACATAGATCAAGTCCAACAAACAGACAGTTGAAAAAGGGAAGCAGCGCTGCTGTGGCAGGTCAGCCCGCCCTTGCTCCCTGCTCCACTAGAGAGCAGCCATTTTGATAGTGAGGCCAAAAGTCTGAGGGACTGATCTAGCACTGCAGATGATAGATTGCTGAGACAGAGTTTGTGTTCACCGGGATCCCGCATATAGCATCCCTCTTCCAAACACTGGGGGAAGTGGCATCCCTGCCTTCTCTGCTCCAGTGCATCTGTGGACAGGGAGGTCCCATCCCATGCCAGTCTCAGGCCAGAAAGAGAATATTCAGGAAAAGAGCATCATAGCTGAGTCGGCCCACTCATGAGCCTGCCAGCCCAGACCTCCGGCCGGTTAATCAGTGTGTGCGCGCAGGGCCCCTGAGGGTCACCTAAATAGAATTCTTGCCCAGAGTGCCTGAAGAGTCACAGTCAAGCACATGCAGACCTGTTCTGGCACCAGCTCTGTGGGCCTGCAAGTCAGCTGAGTCATACGCAGCATGTCTGAACAGCCTAGCATGAGTCTTGCATGTTCCCTGGAGCGGGCTGTCTCTGCTCCACCCTTCATTGGACCACCCTACTCACCAGAGGATATGGGGAACACAGGTGGTCACCCTCAACCAGACTGCAACTGAGACAAGAAGGGAAATGTGTAAACTCACAGGCTCTCTGACATAGCAGTTAGGAAGGAATTTCAGTCATTGCCTTCCTTTGGAGTTGCCACCAGTGCTCACCAAGGGTTAAAGAAGCCCCGCCACACCGCGGGCAGAGTGGCAGGGACTGTGGACTCCCATGGGCCGGCCTCCCCTGCCCCGTACTCCCTAAAATGCAGTAAAAGCTAGCGTGTTTTCACAGTGCAGATTCTTTTACAAAAATTCTGTGACAATGTATTTAATGTCTTGCCACAATATAATTTCAGTGTTCTTGCTGGAAAAATCAATTTAGGCATGTTCTATGGAATATTTGGGGTATATTTTCTGTTCTAAAGATAAGAAATTTGGAGGTACTCAATTTCTTGTTGTAAATCTCTTGAATACATTTTACCATATTAGTGGTAATTATATATGCTTTGAGAGTTTAAATAATGTTCATCAAAATTAATTTATGGCATAATTTAAAACTAAAGTCGTAGAAGTAAATTCACTGCAACTTTAATAGCCCCAGAAGATAGGCAAAGAACATCTCCAAGAAATGTGTTTTCATTGGTATTTTTGATTGGGAGGCAACCGGAAGAACATTTTGCTTAGCACTTTGAAACCTCAGGATATCATTAAATTGGGTAGCATGCACTTCTAAATGTCAAAATTATAATTTCAAAGCTTTTCTAAGATTGAGGTTTTTGATAAAAACATTCCAGTTTTAGAGTTCAACCCTTTCCACTGTTTATTCTTAGGGAATTAGTTTCCATTGTGACTCCGAGGGTTTGGGGGTCATGCCATACAAAAGCCCACAATGGTAAAACAGCTACAGGCCTTTGGTCTTTTCATGAGTCAGAGCTAGACGTGGTGGTGCATGCTTGTAATCCCAGCACTCTGGAAGGCTAAGCAGGATGATCACAAGTGTGAGGGCAGTTTACTATTTAGAGTTGCTGCCTCAAAATAAATGTTTAAAAAAGGCTGGGGATATAGCTCAGTGCAAAGACTTGGGTTCAATCACCAGTCCTGGAAAAAAAAATTCAGAATACCCAGCATATTTGTTGCAGATAACTGGAAGAACACTTTAAGCAAAGATCTGTGCCAGACTCACAAACAGTATTTAACATGTTTGCTTTGCTCCTCCTTTTGGTTATGTAAATTTTAAAAACTGGTATACTGAAGTCGTGTCTAAAACAGAGTGCCTACTCTTTTTCACAGTACATTATATCGTGTAGTGTGCTAGACTAACTCTTGTTTACCATTCATATAATAAAAAAAAAAAAAAATCCAACACACCGTCTGCACTCAGTTCAAAGAATGGTACATTTGCCTAGGTAGCTCTTTGATAAGGGGAGTGGTAATTGAATTTATGCCATGTGGACTGGTAGGAACAAGGGGTTTTAGTCTTCAGTGGAACCTTCTTGGTCCAACTGTAACTAGCTGGTATTATATTTATATTCAGGGTCTCTTTTCTTTACCAATGTATTTCCCTCTCACAGCCAACCAATAAATTCAATATTTGTTTTAAATAAAGACAAAACGTTGAACATCTCTGGTCATTAGAAATCCAAGTTAATATAATGGTAAGATTCCATCTTACTCCAGAAAGAAAGGGAATCATTAAGTAGTCAAACAATAACAAATTCTGGCATGACTGCAGTTAAAAAGGAACTCTCCTACATTGTTGGTGGGAATGTAAACTATTGCAACCATTGTAGACATCAGTATGGAGAGTCCTCAATGAGCCAAAACTAGAACTTCCATATGAAGATACCCCTTCTAGGTATCTTCCCCAAAGAGCTAAAGACATTATACTACAGTGTTGTATGCATACCAATGTTTATAGCAGCACAATTCATAATAACTAAATCCTGGAAACAGCCTGTATATCCATCAAGAGATAAATGGGTAAAGAAATGCCGTATCTATGTATAATAGAATACTCTTCGGTTATAAAGAAAGACAAATTTAAGACATTTGTAAGAAACCAAATGCACCAGAAAAATATAATATTGAGTGAAATAA
Source organism: Hystrix cristata (assembly GCA_004026905.1). Lineage (NCBI taxonomy): Eukaryota > Metazoa > Chordata > Mammalia > Rodentia > Hystricidae > Hystrix > Hystrix cristata. The sequence continues at coordinate 16,634 of PVJO010028588.1, forward strand.
ATCAGACATACAAGCTTACATACTGTATAGTGTCTTTCAGTTTGAGTAAGGCAAAGTACAAACAAAAAGCATAATGAAGGGTGGGCAGAAGGAAACAAGGGGATAGATGTCTAGCAAATGGGAAGGGGTCCAGCAGACTGAAAGCAAAGGACTGGGAGGGGAACTGGAAGGAAGCAGAATAAAGATATGCCATGTACAAGAACCTTGTAACATAAATGAATGTAAACATTATATGTCATAAACATGAACCAAGATTAATAATATCACCAACAATGATAATAGGGAAAGGGTGTTTAGAGGAGAAGGGTGGGTGTTGGGTGGGATTAAAAAGGAAATTATCAGAGTTATGTACATGTACCCACTTCCCAAGATTACTGTAAACTCCATGTACTGCAAATTTATACTAATTAAAACAAAAAGAGAGAGAGAGGTTGGGGATTTAGCTCAGTAGGAGAGCACTTACCTAGCAAGTGTAAGGCCCTGAGTTCAATCCCCAGCATCCCACCTCACAAAAAAAAAAATAGAATCTGTGATGAAAGGATCATCTGATCCAGAATTTAGAAACTTTACAATATAAAAAAATTATTACTTTTTGAAGAAAATTCTCACTGCATTAAAAAACTCATATTTTAAAACACACTAACTGGTACTGTGTAATGTTGGGGTTCATTTTTATATTTCATATTCCTATGGTTCACTTATATTAATTCATATTACTACATTTAGAAAATGGAATAGCAATCTTTTCCAAATAAAGTTTTTCAATATTTCATATTAGTATCACATATAAAAATAATAATATTATGCATGGAAACCAAAGTAATGCATGCTTCTAAAACTGAGCCTTTTTATAGGCGAAGTGTTAGATATAAGCTGATCTAACACTTCTTGTTCCAGAGAAATAACAATGTCTTAAAAACAAGAACCTAATAACCTAAACTTAAAACAGTGACACATATACTAGGTACTACAGTAACTTTATGTAGTTGTGACTTAATGCTGCATCTATGTGGTTGTTTACATTGCTCACTGTCATAAGCAAAAGGCACAATGTATTGTGATCTGTAAGGTTGTGCAATGGCCTGTAAGTTTGTGTAATTTTGGATAAATCTTAATAAAAATCTATTGAAAAAACTGAGCCTTTTAACATATAATAATAAAATATGTCCTGATTTGAAACTTGAATATTTAAACTCTGGGTTATTCAGAAAATATACCAAATCCTTTGTAGGAAAATATACCAAATCCTTTTAAACTATAACACGTGGTTGAATGCTACTTTT
>PVJO010028589.1:0-17913 GCA_004026905.1 Hystrix cristata
AAACTTGATCTAATAGGCCCATATAGAAAGCTGCTTTTAATAATGCATGATTTTTTCAGACCGAACCAGAAATTTTATAAATACCAGTCATATTCTAGACAAGTCTCAGAACCCTCAAAAGTCAAAATTATAAAATCACACAGAGCATATTGTCAGACCATAATGCAATTAAGCTGGAAATCAATAACAAAAAGATAACTAGAATGTAGCCATATTTTGAAAATTCACAAACACACTTAGAATAACCAACTTTTGCCAAAGAAAATATCATGATAAAGTTAGAGAGTGCTTTTAAACAAACTACGATGAAAATGGTAAATGTCACACTTGCGGGATGCTGCTAAAGCTATGCTTAGTATTTTACATTCTTAAATGTATACAGAAAGGGGAAATGGCTGAAGGCAAGTAAAGAGCTACATAGGTAAGGTGATAATCATCTATTTTGATAACCTAGAAAAATAACAAGCCAGCTGGCCATGGTGGCACATGCCCGTAATCCAAGGAAGGGAGGCTGAGGTGGGAGGATAGCTTGTTTCTGGGCAATTTAGTGACTTTGCAAGAACTTGTCTCAAAAAATAAATACCCTAACCCTAACCCTAATAAATAAATAAATAAATAAATAAATAAATAAATAAACAAATAAATAAATAAAGGTCTGGGGATGTAACTCAGTGTAAAGGTCCTGGATTTAATTTCTAGTACCAAGGTGGAGGGGAAGACAAACTCGAATGAAATAAAAAGAGGAACTAATAAATATAAGGAGGAAATTGATGAAATGGGGAGGGACATCCATACAGTAGAGAGATAAACTAAGTCAGAAGAGTTCATTGAAAATGCCCATACATTGCTGAGCATGGTGGCGCACGCCTGTAATCCCAGCACTTGGGAGGGAGGCAGGAGGATCACCACCAGTCCAAGGCCAGCCTAGACTACATAGCAAGACCCTCACTTGCCTAGCAAATGCAATGCCCTGAGTTCGCTCCCCAGTGCCAAAAAAAAAAGCAAACAAACAAACAAACAAAAATTAAAAAAACAAAAAAAGTCTATATAATTTACAAACCTCTGACAAATTTGTTAAAATGCATCTGATATTAAAATAAGAGATTTTGCAAATTTATGCCAATAAATTTGGAAATTTGAGACAAAATGGATAAATTCTTGGAAATATAACAAATTTAACTTGGAAAAAATTGATTTTTAAAGACATAAAATCAATAGTGAAAAATCAGCTCCCAAATAAAACTCTAAGCACAGATGGCTTCGTTGGCGGTTTCTACCAAATGTGCAGGAACCAAAATGAAAATCTTATACAAACTCTTCCAGATAATAGAAAAGGGAGCAAGAATACTCAGTCACTGCCAGGCACGGTAGTGTATGCCTGTGATCCCAGCACTTGGGAGGCTGAGGCAGAAGAATCATTGTGAGTTCAAGTCCAGCCTGGACTATGTAGTAAGACCCTGCCTCAGAAAGAAAGAAGAAGAAAGAAAGAAAGAAGAAAAGAAGGAAGGAAGGAAGGAAGGAAGGAAGGAAGGAACAAACGAATGAGTTTGAAAGAAAAATTCCTCTGTGTTTTTGAATGGGTCTTTTCTTTCCAGGGTCTGCAGTTTTGGAATCCAGCAGATATGAGGGATGGATAAGGAGTCACTGCTAAGACCTATTTTGTTTTCATACTCACTTTGGTGTGAATGCTGGATCCTGCCCTGCCTTTCCACTGATTGCATAGGCAGTAAGTGATGTCCACTCTAAGGTTAGAGTCACTTCTGTAGCTCCCGTTTTCTATATCCCTGTGTGCACTCCAAGTCACAGTTTTCTTCTCCTGGCTCTATGGCTTGTGGGTTTGTGAGATTCCCCTGCTCCCTACCCCCTACTCCAGAGGTCTCTCTGTCTGTACACCCAACCTGCGTAACTTTCTTATTTGGTTTTTTGGAACAGAGTCTTGGTAGGTAGTCCTGGCAGACCTTGAACTCAATATGTAGCCCAGACTTGACCTTACAGTGATCCTCCTGCCTCAGCTTCCCAAGTGCTGGGATTACAGGCATGCACCACCATGCCCAGCATGCGCAACTTTTTCAGTGCCCGTCTCAAAAAAAATTTTCTTTTCTTAAGGGCTGGGGATGTAGTTCATTGGTAGAGTGCTTGGCTAGCATTTGCAAGGCCCTTGGTTCCATCCCCATTATTGCAAAACTAAAGAACAGAACAACCACAAAAAACCAACAAAATTTTGTAAGAAAACTCAGAATACAGAGGAAATGTTTGAACCTGGTAAACAGTGAAAAGAAAAAAAGAAGGAAAGAAAGAAAAGAAAGAAAGGAAGGAACAAAGAAGGGAAACTGCACCAAAAATCATCACACTGACATGCTAGATCCTTATTGGAAAATGATAGAACTTGCTTTGAGGCCAGAAATAAGACAAGCATGCCCATGATCATAATTTTTATTCTCCATTGTATCAAGGTCTTACTCATCACAGTAAAGCAATAATAATACAGTAATATAATCATAGAAATAATAATACATAAGGAATGAAAAAGAACGAAAAACTATTATTTGAAAATGATATAATTGTATATGTGGGAAATTTAAAAGACTTTACAGGTAAGTTATTATTATTAACAAAAGAGTTTACTGATATTGCCAGGTAAAAATCAATCTATAGGACTGTGTGTGGCTCAGTGGTAGAGTGCTTGTCTACTGTGTTCAGGGTTCCATCCCCAACACTGAAAAGAAAAAAGTATCTAGTTTAAATGTTCAAGATCTTTTTAGATAAAAATATTAAAATGTATTGAAAGATGTCAAAGAAAACCTAAATATCGTAGTTAAATATTCTTTGCCTAGAAAATTCGACTATGGTAAAGAAGTTGATTTTTCCAAAGTGATCCACAAGTTCAATATGATTCCAATAAAAATCCCAACAGCATGTGTATTCATTATTTCTTGCTGCAGAACAAGTTACCCTAAAATTCAGAGGCTGAAAACAACACACGTTTACTATCTCACAACATCTCTGACTGGGGTTTGGGGCAGCATGGACAGGTCTCCTCTCAGGCTGCAGTCCGGTCTGGGGAAGCTATGATCCCACCTGGAGGCTCCCAGCAGGAAGACTCACTTCCACACGCACTCCTGTGACTGTTGGTGGAGCTGAGGGCCTCCAAGACTGCTGGACGGAAGGCTTCGCCCCTCAGCCCCTTGTCAAAGGGGACTCTCTCGGTCAGGGCACTCGTGACATTGGCAGTTGCCCCACCATAGCTAACAGAAGAGTCAAAGGGGAGCTGCAAGCAACTGGAAGTCAGAGCCTTTGTAGCCAACCTCAGAGTAACACCCACAACTTCAGTGTTCCATTCCTGAGAAACAAGCAGGGGCAGTCCACGCACAGAGGCCTTCGAACATCGCCGTGATCGGGAGCCACCTCAGAATGTGTGTGCTGTGGTCTGAATGTTTGTCGCCCTCTTCCCAAATTCATGTGGTGGAATCCTAAACCCTAGTGCGACAGTGGTGGGAGGTGGGAACTTGAAGACATGATGGGGCTCCTTTTTGGGGCCCTCAGGGAGAGCCCATTTCTTACTCTGAGGACTAAATGGTGCTCTTTCTGACCAAGAACTAGGTTTTCAACTTGTGGTCTCAGATCCAAAGACAATATTGTTACAGAGTGGATCAGAGCCATATTGAGAAAGAGTCCTCTCTAAACATGAACATGTCAATTCCCTTTGAAACAGCATGATTCTTAATCTTTATCTTCTTTTTTATCCTAGAAATGTATCTTACATACATGATGAAAAGAAGAAAACAAAAACATCTTGAATTCAATATATGTACTAGGACACAAAGAACACAGCAATGACAAGGGTCCCTTCTGGTGTGCCCACCTGTGAGCAGGGGATGATGGGGATGATGTGAGTCATGAGGCTAGCTGGTAGCTCATCGCTATATTATCTATGTAACCTCAAATTGAAAACTACCAAAACCTTCAAACATGATATACATATTTGCAAATTTATTTGTGCATCTACTGTATGGTAAAGCAACTCCAATTCTTTTTTTTTTTCTAATTTTTTTATTCTTACCAAGAACATGTATTGGTACATTGTATACATAATGATCATAATCAACATGGTTATTTTGTACCTGTACATGATACATCTTGGTTTTCCCCCCTCTTCCCCCTTCCCCTCCCCTCCCTTCCATTCACCCACCCCTCCCTATTTGCAACAAGTGTAGCTACACTTTACCATTTTTTCTCCTTTCATCTTACTTTTCTTTTAACCTTCTTCTTTATTCCCCTTTTCCCTATATAGTTCTCTCTTTTGAATACTATCTCTCTCTTTTTTTTAAAACATAATATCTATTCTACCCCTTTGTCCTTATTTACACTTATGGTTTCTAATATCAGAGAAACAATTCGATGTGTACTAATAAGTGTCTGATTTATTTCACTTAATAGTATGTTCTCAAGGAACATCCATTTACATACAAAGGACTCTAGTTTATCCTCTTTTATGGCGGTGTAGTACTCCATTGTGTAGAAAAACCACATCTTCTTTAGCCATTCATCAGTTGTTGGGCATTTAGGTTGTTTCCAAGACTTAGCTATTACGAATTGTGCTGCTATGAACATGGTTGTGCATATATCACTGTGATATGATGATTTTAATTCTTCTGGGAAGATACCCAGCAGAGGAATAGCTGGGTCAAATGGAACCTCTAGGTGTAGTTTTCTGAGGAATCTCCACACTGATTTGCACAGTGGTTGGACCAGTCTACATTCCCACCAACAGTGGAGGAGGGTTCCTTTTCCCCCGCAGCCCCGCCAGCACTTGTTATTGGTTGATTTCCTGATAATAGCTATTCTTTCTGGAGTGAGATGATATCTCAGTAGCAACTCCAATTCTTACGTGTTTACTCAAAAGAAATAAAAATAAATACTCTCAGAAGAATGTGCACATCAGCTTTATTCCTAACAGCCAGACTGCACACAGCCCTGGTGTCCATCCACAGGAGAAGGAATAAATAAGTATGTCATGTTTCATGGTTGGGGACTACGCAGCAGTAAAGAGGAATGAACTACTGACCAGGCAACAGCAAGCATGAATCTCAAACCTGCTGAGTGGAGAAGCCAGAGACAAAAACCACTGGAATTGTTGGTATGAAGTCTAGAACAAGCTAAACCACATTGTGGTGAGAACGGTCAGAACCACTGGTGCTTCCTGCTGGCCAGAGAGGTGGGCAGGATGGGGAGCCCTTGGAGGTGGTGCAGAGTTCCTACCTAGGCAGCAGTGGGAGCCACATGAGGGCTGGCTTTGCCAAAACAGGTTGAACTGTGCCCTTCTCACCCAAGTACTTCCTTGTTTGTGAAGTATACCTCAGTGAGAGTTTTTAACAGCAAGACACAAACCGATATATATATATATATATATATATATATATATATATATATATATATAACACTATTTCATTTCTATAATGCATTATATGTACTCTGGTTTCTTTTCAGATCATCTGGGTGTTTTGCCTTTTACCATACATTCCATAAGATTCAAAAGTAGGCCAAAATAAACTTGCTTAGGTATGGTGGGTGAAAAAACTAAAGAAAAGTAAGGAAAGGCTTACAGTAAGAATCAGAGGAGTGGTTGCCTTTTAGAGGAGGGCGCTTCATATCAGGGAGGAGAAGGGAGGAGCTGTGGTATCCAATGTGTTCTACTCCTTGACTTGGGGGTGATCCTGTGGGTGTTTATTCTGGAATTATTTGTTAATCTGTGCCGAAGCAAAATGTTTTACAGCTACTTCCATTTTACATTAAATATTCCACTTTTCAAAAATGCCAACAAAAAACAGAAGTTTTCGCCATTAGCAAAGAATCACAGGAATGGGAGGACCTTAAAAACTTCCCTGCTCTCTCACCTTCCAGATGTGGAAACTGAGGCCCAGGGGAGTGACTTGCCTCAATCTCGGAGTGAATCTGGTTCCAGCAAGAGTGCTTTTCAATCCCAGAAGGACTGGCTGGCTATCACGGAGAACTTAAACCTGAAATCCATCAGAGATTGCATGCAAGTTTTTAGAAGCAAGAGCTACACCAGAAGGAAAAGCAAGAAAACAAGTGACATCTGGGGTGGGAAGTCTGAGCTGTCTGGCAGTAGCAGGGGAGCCCGAGGGCTTTCAGTAATCAGAAGATCACTGGAGCCTTTTCCATCATGCCTGTGCCTGGCCTGCCCACACGGCAACTGGACCCATGGCCGGGTGGACTTGGGAGCTTTCATCTGTTCTGAGAGACAAACGCACTGGTAGACAGGAAGTACCTGACCTCAAAGCTCAAGCGATCTCATGACACCATTCTTACCTCTGTCCCTGGAGTTCACCCTGGGCTCTGCTCTCCTGTGTGGCTCCATTCCCATGTAGACTTTCCTGGCATGGGGGACGATGACCACCACTGATGACCCCCACACAGATGGCTGCTGCCCCCCTGGGACCTTTTGTCCGCACCACAGCCACTCAGAGCACAGAGTATTTCCAAAAGGAAATTGGGATGAGGCCATCCAAGGGAGAAAGAGTGCTGGGCGGGGAATGCCCACAGGTGTCCATTCAAGAGAAATGTGTGAGAAGAGCTGCATACATGCTCAGGGTCTGCCCCAAAGCCAAGGGCACTATCCTCCAGAGGACCATTCTTTCCCCATGTTTATTTTCATTCACACAGATGCCAGACAAATGAGTCGCCATGGGGCCAGCTCTGGCAGCCCCTTCCTTGTACCACACTGGAGATGTCTGTCATCTCTAACGCACCTAAGCATCTGGTCACTCACATGCCTGACATTGTTCTAGTTTCTGAACAAAACCAAGTCCCTGGCTCATGGGCCTTACATTCTAGTAGGGAGAGACAGAGAGAGACATTTGTAAGATGTCAGGTGATACGTGCTTTGGAGAAAAAATCAAGGCAGGATCAGGGAGCCTAGACTACAAACAACTGCAGCAGGGGGAGGGGCTTTCAATTTTATATACGAGGTGACCCAAGTAGGTGGCATTTGAGAGAGATAGTAGAAAGAGGGGGAGCCATGCAGGTGTCTAGGAGAGGACTCCAAGCAGAGGAAATAGTCTGAGCATACTGTGACAGTGACAGTCACCCAGAGGAAAGCAACACCCCCCAGCACTGCCAAGGCACCAAGGGAGATGGCTTAGAAATTGAGTTTGAAAGAGTAGCAGTTTAAGGATAGAGCAACTCGACCTCAATTACTGGGTGGTCAGGACTAGGTGGTCAGTAAAGAATGTTCCATGTTATGTCTGTTCTGTCACAACCTGGTATCGGGAAGTTGTTTGTTCCAGAAATGTGCAAGGAGGGCAAGGACATCCTGCCCCAAGAATGTGCAAACAGAGCAAGAAAGAAGAGAGAACAAAGACGAAAACTAAAAACTGTAGGATTCCTCTCAGGCAGAGACAGACAGCGTGGCACAGCAGCTCCAGGTGTGAGCTGTAAGCCCATGAGTGATTCAGGTCTTAGCGCTCCTCCTTTTTTTGCATAGTGCTGGTTAATTCCCCTTTCTAGGCGTTTGTTTCCTCTCCTGTGAGGTTGACTGGGTGCTTTATTTTCCCTTCTTTTCCCCGCCCTAACTCGTCTGTACCTGCAGTCGTGACATCCTCATTTCTCACTCCTCAAGTACAGCAAGTGCATTCTGCGTGGCTGGGCTCAGATGGTGGTTGGAGGCTCATTTTCCACAGTTTTGTTTCTGTTCTTGGTTCCATTTTGCAGTGCTGGGATTGAACCCAAGGCCTCTTCCCTAGTGGGCAAGCCTGCTGCTCAGCCACGCCCCCCAACCTGTCATTTTCCTCTGAATATTTCTGGTTATCTGGCTTCCAAAGTGTGTATCCAAGAACCTAATCCAGAAACGGTGCCTGAGTTTTCTAAGAAATTGAATGCAGTTAAGTGCTGCTTCACTCACTTATTTGCCCTCCATCCACCTCTGCCTCCATCCCCTCATCCCTCCATGCAAGGATGCCTGAGCAAGTGACATCAAGTCAGAAATGTAGGAAGGAGAGTGCTCTTTTCCATGTGGAGACGGTGTCTGATGCCCCTAAGGCCACGAATGGCAAGGGTTTAAGAAAATAAAATCTGAATTGCCGTCTATGGAGCAGAAAGATCAAGCAGGAAAGGATGCTGTCGAGAGTCTGTATGAGGGAGGTGGTTGGATCACGGAGGGGTCGTAGGCCTCCTGAAGCATTTTGGACTACCCTGAGGATAATGACATTCCATTTGTTATTTTTTTCTGTCTAAATGTTCCCTAAGAGCCTCATGCACATATATTGGGGGCTCTTGAAAAGTGATTAAATCATGGGAGCACTGCAGTTAAACGTGGTGATAGGAGGTTTGGGCCTGGTCCCAGCCGCCCCGAGGTGAGCAGCATTCCTCCTCCCTGGCCTGTCCATCATGCCTTCCCGCCTTGGAGCCAGCAGACTATGAATTAAAAATGTGAGCCAAGCTGGGCACCATGCTTGTAACCCCAGTTTTTGGGAGGCTGAAGCAGGAGGATCACTGTGAGTTTGAGGCTAGGCAGGGCTACAAAGTGAGTTGAAAGCCAGCCTGAACTATATAGTGAGACTCTATCCCCAAAAAAACCCCCAAATTTAAACCAAAATAAACATCTTCTTTAATTGCAGATGTTGAATATTTTGTCCGTGTGATGAGGAAAGTGACTAAGACAGATTTTGGTACCAAAGAAATAGGGTCATTCCTGGGACTATACCTGACCATACAGTTTAAAAGCCTTTGGGCTAGATGTGGTGACTCATGCTTGTAATCTCAGCATTTGGGAGTCTGAGGCAGGAGGAGCGCTGTGAATTTGAAGCCAGCCTGGACTACACAATGAGACACTGTATCAAAAAACAAAACAAACAAGAAAAAAACTTTTGGAACTAGTTCATGGGAGGAGTTTGGAGAGGTTTGGCATTGCTGACTAGAGAAGTCCTAGCGTGCTATAAGCCAAGCTTGATGGGAGATTCTAGTTGGACATCAGAAGACCAGAATGCTGATACAAAGACAGACAGCAAAGACCAGGCTCAGGAGGCTTCAGTTGGGAACAAAGATTCCACTGGGAGTTGGACTCCAGGATGCATGTGTTATGATCTTGCAGGAAATTTGTCTACATTTTGTTCATGATCTGGTACTTTGGAAGAGACTGAGATTAAAGGCAGCAGACTACTTAATTTACTGACAGAGGAAATTTCAAGGCAGTTCAATGTTGCAGCTGTGGCATGTGTGCTGCTTTCTGCTTTTAGTGAGATTTACACTGAGAAACAGGTGCAAAAAGCCGACTTAAAAATTTTTCAGTTTTCTTTTTTTTAGTTTTTTTGAGATAGGGTCTCACTCTAATTCAGGCTGCCCTTGAACTCACTATATATCCCAGTCTGGCCTCAAACTCACAGCAATCCTCCCGCCTCAGCCTCCCAAGTGCTGGGATTACAGGGGTGCACGACCACACCTGGCAAAATTTTCAGTTTTGTCAGAAAGAAAGAGTATAAAGTTGGAGCAGAGGAGAGTGGCTATTAAAAAGGTTAACATTAAAAAGAAGCCAAGTACTTTAACACAGGACAGTAGAAAAAACAGCTTGAGGGCCTGTCAGAAATTACCAACACCCCTTCCTTCACAGGGTCCAGGTTGCAAAGCTGTAAATCTTTTATTTGAGAAGAGATTTCTAGGGCACTCCTACTCCAGAACAGCCATATGGGGAATTGGTTCCTTGGGTTCATTTCACAGGGCTCAGCCATCCAAGCACTTAGAGTCCTCTGCAGCTGTGATTCAAGGGGACCTAGCTACTGATCAAGCTGTTGGCAGACTTGGTGTCCATCATCCACATGGTATTGATTTTATAGGCATGTAGAATGCAAGAGATGTGGGGTCAGGGAGGCTTCTGCCAAGATTTCAGAAGATCAAGGAGGTCAAGCAGTATGCCTCTGAGAGGGCAGCGAGGAAAACTGTGAAAGTGAAGCCAAAGGTATAGTGAATACCTCAGGAAGTGGGAAATGCCAGGATGCCAGGAATATAAAATGTCTGAGAATAGCCACAAGCAGTGAGTGGAGTCTGCCGGGGGAAAGACCATGGAGGCTTCAGCAGACAGTTCCATGGGGCAGGGCTGTCCATGCCATTGGGAGTTTGCATCTTGCCACAACTTTCCCCAGATACTGGACATACAGCTGGCAGATTTAATGTTTGCCCTGCTGGGTTTCGGGGTTGCTTTGGTCCCATAGATTTCTATCCTCCTGTTCCTCCCTTTTGAAATGAGAATACTTACCCTGTGTCATTGTATGTTAAATTTCTTTTTTGATTTTTACAGGGACTCACAGCTAAAAGTTTGCCTTAAGTCTCAAAAGAGAATTTGGATTTAAACTTTTCAGCAATGCTGGAACTTTGGCAGGTCTTAGAGATGGACTAAAAATGCATTTTGCACAAAGAGGTGTGCCTGGGCCAGGGTCAGAATGTATGGTTTATATCTAGATGTTCCCCAAGAGCATCATGCACACACAGGTGGATCTTTTGAAAGGTGATTAAATCATGGGAGCACTGTAGCTAAATGTGATATTAAAATGTTTGGGCCTTGTCAGAAGTGGCAGGTCACTGGAAGCACGACCTCATTAAGTGGAATTTCCTCCCTTCTTTGCTTTTCTTTTTCTACTTCCCAGATGCCATGATATTAGCAGCTTTCTTCTACCCATCATGCCTTCCTGCCTTGAAGCAAACCAACTATGAACTAAAAATGTGAGTTAAAATGAAGTTCTCCTTTAAATTGCAGGTGTCAGGTACATTGTCCCAGCAAGGAGGAAGGTGACTGGTGCACCACTCAATATTTACAAGTGGATGAAGGCAACCGGATTTGAACTTTTGGAAGATCCACACATATAGGAAATAGAAAGACTTGCATGTATCATGTAGTGTCCACCATCTAGAGTCTAAGATTCACACAGTGCAATACCTGCTGCATCACTCTCTCTCTCTCTCTCTCACCTTCATACATCCTGCAGTCCATCTGACTTGCTGATGCATCTCAGAATAATTTGCAGACATTAGTACACGTCACCTGAAACTACACACTGGAGTTCAATATTTGTTTCTATGTTCATTCTGAGGATGAAGAGAGAAAAAGGAATCTCTTCTTGAAATGTATAGATCTCAAGTGTATCACTCAATGAGTTTTGCCAACAGTATAGATGTGTGCAACCCAAGCCCCTATCATCAGGGTCACCCTCCCTCCTTAAAGCCCTTCCATGTAATCCCCGCTTTCCCTCTCCCAGAGGCAACCATTTGTTCTGATGTTTTTCACTACAGATTTAGCCTGGAAGTTCACGTAGAGCCATCCCTTAGTATCCACAGGAGGGTTGGCCCTGGGAACCACCCCCCCACCTGCCGCCAAGAAAAAATCTGCGGATGCTCAACTTTCTTATATAACATGGCATAATATTTGAATATAACCTATACTACATCCTTCTGCATGCTTTAAATCTCCTCTAGATTACTAATAACACCCAATACAATGTAAGTGCTATGTAAATAGGTGTGGTACCATATTTTTTAGGGAATCACAACAAGGAAAAAAGTCTGTACATGTTACGTGGAGATACAATTTGTTTTCTAATATTTCCAATCACAGTTGGTTGAATTCATGAATGAGGAACTGGTGGATATAGAGGGACGACTGTACATGAGATCATGCAGTATTCTGTTTTACATTGAGTCTTTCAAACTGTGTGCATGAGTAGTTTCTTCCTATTTATTGCTGGATATTATTCCAGTTTATACATTTACCATTGTTTGCTTATTGTCTTATGAAGGACATTGAGGTGGTTTCTAGTTTGGGTTTACTATGAGTAAAATGGCTGTATACCTTCTTGCACACACCTTCCTGTCTCGGGCACTTTATTTACTGCTTTCAGGGCTCAGCATCTCAGACAGCAGAGGGCGACGGTGAACTAATGAATGGCTGCTCACAGTGCCCAGAACGTCAGATTTTCCTAGGAAGGATGAAGTATCCAGAGCACATTTTACTACCTTCTAAGTAACAGGAAAAAGTGATACAAAATACGAAGAAATTTTGACAGATATTATAAATCTTAATTATCAGTGGTTTTCAAACAAATTGTTTCTAGTGACCCATGTATGGTGGGTCTCTTGCTTGGCTGGGGGGCCACATAAGGAGGACATACTGAATGACAAAGGTAGGGGAGAGAGTGGCAAAGGTGCTTATCCTTCAGGCCTCGTGTGGTGTAACCTACAGAGCTGCTCTGCAGTTTGACTCCAGTGAGCACCTTCCTGGCAGTGTCTGCATGGATCTTGTCCCAGGGCTCATGGCTGAGGTACTCCACCATGCTCTCTTGGTGTGCCCTGCAATCGAAGTCTTGGATTGCTATTTGAACCACCAGGACTGCCTCTTTTTTGTTCTTGTAGTCTCCATACGTCTCGTGCTAGATCTTTCAGGCACTGCATCCTCTGTCCTCCAAACCCCTGTCACTCCTGAGTGTCTGCTGCTGAAAACCTTTTGAGATAGCTTCATTTATCTTAAAGAGCAGTTAGGCTGGAGGGAAGGAGACCCAGGAAAATTGCCCTGATGGAAGAAGTGGAGCACCGTTTCTCACAGTGTGTGTTACGGTTTGTGTCTAGATGTCCCTCCAAAGCCTCATGTGCTCATAGGCGGAGTTTTTCAGAGATGGCTGGATCTAGGGTGTGTGATGCTGGGATTAACAGTTTGTGATTACTAAATTAGTCCACTGATTGGCTTGGCATAGTTCGGGGTGTAGAGAATGGGAAGACCCACCCTGGGTGTGAGGGCTACCTCCCGTGAGGGTGGGTAGCCTGAATGGGATATAACAGACAGAAAGAGGGCTGCCTTGACCACTTGCTGCTTCTTCGCTACTTCACTGCTTGCTGTCTTGCTGCCTTCTGCCTGCCACAAACCATTTCTCCTCTGTGATGCCTTTCTGCCATGCCATTCTTCCATGCCATGAAGCCAGCCAACTACGAACAAAACCTCTACAAACTGTGATCTACAATAAACTTTTCCTCCTTTAACTTTGTATGTAGGGTATTTTGTCTCAGCAATGAGAAAAGTAACTAAGAGAGTGTGGTTTCCAGAATAATTGAAACATTACTGAAAACATTACTGAATGTCCCCACCAGAAATTAGGTCCGGGAGTTGGGAGTTTGGGATCCTGGGAGTTCACCATTTGAACACACTTGCCAGGCAGTAGTGCTGTCAGCCAGGTTTGGAAGCTGCTGGTTGGGTCTCTGGTAGGTCTGTTGGGGAGAGAGGCAGGTCCTGAGAAGCCTGAGAGGTCTACAAGGCACAGGGATGGCACATGGGTGCCACAGGCGTTTCCCACAGAAGCTGGTCAGGACAGTGATCAAGGGGTGGTGTGCATCGAAGGCAGAAGCTAAATGTTGCAGAGTCAGGGAATGGATGCTGTTTGTTCTGGTCACCCAAGTCCCTTCTACCACCTGAACAATGGAAATACACTCTGCTTACCCAGGAGCCCATAGCATGGTGATGTATTTCCTTCCTAGTCCCCAACCCTGATCAGCAGACTCTGATACCATCTCCCAGTAGGATTCTGCACATCTCTGTGGGCCTCTTTTCCTTTTTCCTTCCCCTGAATTCACAGGGAGCAGTGGAGCTGGAAGCCTCTTCCTCCAGGCATTGAACAATGTCCTCCATGCCCCATCCAAGAGGATGCCAGGTGAAACGAGTTGGGAAGAAACCAAAGTAGTGTCTTTATATATTTCCACTATCAGCAGAGGCAGCAGCAGCTGAATGTGTCAACCTTCACACAGTACTATATAAACACAATAATTGAAAAATGTTAATCAAGTTTTACAAGTTGCCTAGCACTGACATAAGCCTTTGGGAGATATAAAGAAGTCTGCTCTATGGAGACTGCATCCATGTGAGAAAGCATACACCAGAAGATAGGTGATAACTAGGGAAGTGGTGTCAAGGAGTCAGGAGACAACACCTGCTGCCATGTCCAGAACAGGAAGCAAGCCTGGGGAGGCAGAAGGGGAGGGCCAGGACATAGGGAGGAAGACTTTGGGGTGGAGAAGTAGGATAGAAGTAGTGAGAAGAGCTCAGCAGGAGAAGAGAGTTGGAGAAGGAAAGCAACAGAGGCTCCCATCCACACAAAAATTTGCACTAAAAAATTAAACTGTTTATAACAGCTTCATTCATAAAATTGTTTATAGCAGCTTAATTCATAAAACTGCTTCTAGCATTTCATTTGTAATTGCCCATACTTGGTGCCTTAGTCACTCTTTCACTACCGAGACACAATACTCAACACCCACAATTTAAGGCAGGAAAGGTTTATTTTGGCTCACTGTAGAGGTTTCAGTCCCTAGTCATCTGGCTTCAAGGTAGAATGGCATGGTGGAAGGTCCTGGATGGAGGAAAGCTGCTCACTTCATGGTATCCAGGAAGCAGAGAACAGGAAGGGAGGTGCCAGGAAGGGAAACATGCATTTCTGAGGTTATGCCCCACTGATCCACCTCTCCTAATATCACATTTAGCTATCACACCCCCATAACCCAAACACCTTCTTTCAAAGCCCCACCTCTGAGCATATGAAGCTTTGGAGGGACACCCAGATACAAGTCATAACACTTGGAAGTGTCCATGATGTCCCTCAACAGGTGAATGGATAAACTGTGACATATCCAGACAATGGAATGCTATTCGGTGACAAAAATAAGTGAACTATCAAGCCATGGAAAGACACGGAGGAATCGTTATGGTTTGAACCTTAAATGCTCCCTGCCAAAAAAAACCCTCCTGTGTTAGGGTTCCCAGAGCTGCAGTGCTCAGAGATGGGGCCTTTGGGAAATGATTGGATCATAAGGGCTCCAATCTGATGAATGGGTTAATCCATTTACGGATTTATAACTTAGGTCTCTATTTGGAGGTAACGAAAACTTTAGGAGGTTGGGCCTATTTGGAGGAAGTAGGTCACTGGTGGTTTACCTTTGAAGGCTATCTTTTTCCCTCAACCTCTTCCTCTCTTTCTCTCTCTCTTTGCTTGCTGGCCACCGTAAGGTAAGCAGCTTTGCTCTGCCACATGCTGCCTGGCATGATGTTTTGCCTCACCACAGCCCTAGAAGCAATGGACCCAAGTGACCATGGACTGAAAACTCTGAAATCACAAGCCAAAATAGATTTTTCCTCCTTTAAATTGATTTCTCTCAGGTAACTTGGCCCTGGGGAAGGAAAACTGACTAAGACAGGAAATATTAAAGTACATATTACTAAGTGAGAGAAGCCAATCTGAAAGTCTACATACTATATGATTCCAACTCTATGACATTCTGGAAAATGCAAAACTATGAAGGCGAGAAAAATACAACTGTTTGCCTGTGGTTAAGAAGAGGGATGAAGAGGGAGAGCATGACGGTTTTTAAGACAGGGAATCCTCTGTCATAATATTGTCATGGTGGTTACATGGCATTCTACATTCATCAAAACCCATAGAATGCACAACAAAAACAGCAGATCCTGGTCTGAACTGTGGCTCTTGGATGATAATGATGTGTGTATGCTGGTTTATTGATTTTAACAAGTCTATCACCCTGGTGTGGGTGTTGGTAGTGAAGAAGGCTGCGAGGGCAGGGGTCAAGGGTCTATGTTCCAGACAGGGTCCCGGGGAAGTTGGCAATGCCCATTACATGTGCAGGCTTGTAAGGTGCAAGAAAGGTTAAACTAAAAGCAAAGGAGTATGTGGCCCTCCATGATCCTGGGCAGAGCTAGGATGCTAAAAGCTGGAACTCTCTCCTTGGAGGCTTCTGCTGGAAGCTGTCGTGGCCATGTAGGGGGGCATTTGGGGCAGGAGAAAGGGCCTAGAACCCTCCATATGTTGCAGGGGTGCAGGCCATGGTCAGGGTGGAAGGACAGTCCGGCACATGGAGTGTGTACAGTCTGTGGATACTGGGGCAGGGAAGGCAGGCAAGCTGCAGGCCACACAGGCAAAGATGCTTCAGTCAATGTGACAGGCATCCTACGTGCCAGAGTCACTGCCAAAGGAGGCTGCCTACACAGGCCTACAATTACCCTGCTCCACGTGAGAGGCTTGCTAAGACTATAACTATACACAGAGTCTGGAGGGCTGTGTCCCCAGAGTGCAGAGGCAGTGAGACCATCGGCAGAGGGCCTGGTGGGTTACAATCTAATAACCTATGATGCTGATTCCTAGGGAAGTCAAAGGACATCATCATGGCCCTTGTCCCTGTGTTGTCACTGTAGTTGCCTTTTAGTATGTTCCTAGCACTTTCAATGTATCACTTTCTCTAATCCTCACCAAGCTTGATGAAGTTGGCATGATTTTTATTATCTCCATTTTACAGGTAGGTAAAAGTGAGGCACAGCAGGGTGACCCTAGAAATGTAGCACATGCTCACATTCTTTCTCTCTTTCTCCCTCCTTTCCCACTGCAAATTCCTGAGGCTGAAAGCTCAGGGAAAGGCAGAGTGACTTGGGCAGAGCGTGCCTCAGAACAAACCTGTCCATAATGGCAGCCCCTCTTAGAGCCTGCAGACTGAGGGCAACATCCGGAGGGGAAACTCGGGGCAGGCAACCGCAGTCCAGGGGACTCTGGGAAAAGGGGCAAGGGCCGGTGAGCTCTGAGGACCCACGGCCAGTGCCTGCCCCAAGGAAGAACACAGCCTGAGACACGCCCCGGGGAGGAATTCTCAGGGAGAGCCAAGGTCACTAAGTCATCGTAGGTCACAGAGGGGTGTTTACTGCAGCATGAGCCTTGGACTTGTGTGTCAGGAAGGACAGCAGGGAATTAAGCAGGGTTGAGAAGGCTGGGTACTGTGCCTGTTGCTGTGAGACACAAGGCCACACAACAGACATGCTGTTGGTCATGTCGCGCCTAGGCCACCTGACTAGCTACTCCACCCAGAGTGTCCTACAGTCTCCTCACAGAGGAGCCATGAGCTATCACTTCAGGTACGCAAGGGCAAATAAACAACAACAGCAGCCCCAGCACTCCTGCCACCTGGCCTGCAGCAGGCTTGTGCCCGGACTCTAGGAGCTGCTTCCTGTTTTGAACATTCTCTGGGGAGTGCAGCCAGGCTCTTATGGAAGAATATTCTTTCCTTTTCTAGG
This sequence comes from Hystrix cristata, assembly GCA_004026905.1. Classification (NCBI taxonomy): domain Eukaryota; kingdom Metazoa; phylum Chordata; class Mammalia; order Rodentia; family Hystricidae; genus Hystrix; species Hystrix cristata. The sequence continues at coordinate 17,117 of PVJO010028589.1, forward strand.
GACACTGTTCTTCATCCAGTTGGAGATATCGAACGGAAACAAAGTTGGGACCTCAAGCGTGTGCACCTTGTTTACAATTCTGAGAATTTCATCACATCACTTCCTAAAAATAGCCTGGCATAGAACAGACTGTATTGTGAATTTCTAGAAAAGTGAGTGTTTTCCAGGAGGAGGGAGGGAGTCAGAACCAAGCCATCAGTATGGCCCACTGCATTTCTCCAGGCTAGCACAGCCAACGTTGGCCAGAAAGGAGGGAGAACAGTCTCCGGCTACTGCCCTGACCCACACTGCCTGGCCATCATGTCAGTGTCCTACTTAAGTGTGAGGATCACTGGAGGGTTGCAGCTGCTTGAATAAGCTCTCCACCCACTTAGGGTTCTCCGGTCAGGGGAAAAACAAATTCCGTTTATTACCCCTTTCCCCTAATGCCCTGGGGCTTCTCCCTGAGGCGAAAATCACATCAGTGACTTCTGCCACTTTTGGATCATACAAAATGTCCTCTTGCTTTTGGGTCTCACTGTGCAACAATTATTGTACCCCGGCCAGAAAAACTATCAAAACTCCCAACTTGCTTCGAGATTGAAATGTCTCGCCTCCTGTGGCTCAGGGTCTGTGCCAGGAGAGGGTCACCCCCTTTTCTGCTATTCCTCCTCACTGACCACCCTCAGCCATAGCTCTGGGCTGAGGCAGAGGTGACCACCCTCGCTCCCGTTCACTACCGGGGCCACTTGCCGGTTTTTGGAGACCACTCAGATTCTCCAACCTTCTGCTGTGCCTCTTAGCTGTACCTAGAAAAC
>PVJO010028590.1:0-17912 GCA_004026905.1 Hystrix cristata
TACTCATCAATCATTTATTTAATGAAGGCTACGATGCATTTCAGTTTTTCTCTTTCTCTGATAATATGTTAACTAAATTTTATACTTTTCCAGTATTTCTTACAGGGCGTGATAGGCTGCATGTAAGAGGCATCCAGAATAGAGGAATAGTATTCCGCTGTCCTGAAACTTTCAGTGAAAAAGATTACCCAAGATCATTAACGTGTCACAGTATTTTATATCTGCCTAAATACTCCACAATGCAGAGAATGGAGGAAGCCCTTCACACAGCCATCAACAGCCACAGAGGCTTTGCGTCACCCGAGATCCTATATCCGTGATCACCTCCCAGGGTCTCAGGCCTCAGCTGCTCAGTCTCTCAACCTTGAATTCTTCTGTTCCTGTTTACATCTAATCAGTACAAAAGGCTGACAGTTTTTAATTACCAATGTTTGGAAAATTTGGTGATGAACAATAAAGCTGAGTCGAGAGTAATGTCTTAGTGACAATATTTATAACATTTCTGTATCCCCAACCTTGTTAGGCAGATGCCTTTATTTTGGTTAAACACTGGGTCGAAGCAGAATGGCTGTTTACTTGTAGTTTGAAAAATATGTTGAAATATGTTTTATCATGGTTATAGAGCAAATTAATAGATGTAATTATCTTAGGAAACAGCCAGAGAATTTTGTGGTCCAGATCTATCTCATGCTTTTGTTTTTCGTGATTGGATCTCACCATGTAGTACAGATTAGTCTAGAACTCACTGTGTAGCACAGGCTGGCCTCAAATTTGCAATCCCAGCCAGGTGTGGTGGTACATGCTTATAATCCCAGCACTTGGAAGGCTAAGGAGGATCACCATGAGTTCAAGGCCTGCCTGAACTACAAAGTGAGCCCCTGTCTCCAAAACAAAACAAAACTTGGAATCCTCCTGCCTCAGCCTCCTGAGTGCTGGGATTACAGGCATATGCCACAACACCTGGTTCTTGTGTTAAATTTTAAACTTTGTATGGCTCTTTGGAAGAATTCCAGACACATAATTTTCTAAATGAGTGGCATCTGTTATGCTAAAGTAGAACCTGGAGTGTACCTGCCCTGTAACAATGTTCCTTTATACCTAACCAGGTCCCATATATGCGTTATTAATCTCAGCTGCCAGACTCCAGTATAACATACTAAATCCAAGAGTTTGACAGCTGAGGCAACAGCAGGCTAGACCGTGTTGGTCACCTCTCCAAAGATCAAGAGCTGTGCTGTGGGACGGCTGCCAAGCCTTAGGCCCTTGCCTGGCAACATCAGCCCTGCCCTGTGTGCTCACCCATCTCCACTATGCCAGTCAAGCTGATCTCACCTGAAAACCACTCTTAAAAGGGACACTTGAGACTCCAGTTAAATTTCCTACAGAGGCCTGTTTTCTTTTAAGTGAGCACTGTAATCACTGGACTCACAAAATTGGAACTCAACTGTCATATACTTAAAGTGCCTCTATCAAGTGTATACCCTATGAGATATCTTCTTATTCTTCTCCTCTAAAAGAAAAAGATCTTTACATAGCAATGAACCACAAGACTTGTGAAACCATACTTTGATTATCTATTATAACCATACAAAACAAAGCATCAGCTATTCTATAAATGCCTGCTTGTGTCCTCTCATTTCCAGAAGCCTGCATTAGGTGGTACAGTAATGCCTTGGTTCACAAAGACTTCTGTTTGCAAACAGTTCAGTTCAAAAATAAAAGTGTTGGGCAGAATTTTGCTTCCATTCACAAACTCTCCATCAGGGACAAATAGGATCACAACCATCTTCCCCAAAAGAGTAAAATTAAGTTTGTAAACCAAGATACCACTGTACTTTGGGAAATTAAAGACCATGGGGGGGCCATGCTGGGGTGCTGATGTAAAAAGAAGGCTGAAATCACCTCAGGACAGACAGAACTCCCTGGGGACATGAGAACGTGAGCTGGCTGGTAGAACTACACATCCTCAGTGAGTCCTCAGAGTCACTGTGGACCTGTCTGGTTTCTACACTAAGTGGAAAGAAAGTGCAGCTGTATTTTATACTTGCACGTGCTTGTTTTGTTTTGTTTTGTTTTTGTACTGGAAATCAAATCCAGAGCCTCAAGCATCTCAGGCAAGGGCTTTTTCAGGGCACTATATTCCCAGTCATCTCCCTGAACTTTAAAGGGAAAGTCAATCTCTGAATCTTAGGGATCTCCCAGCACCAGATGTTTGGTTGTGTTTTCAGGCCTTCTACCACCAGCATTCCTTTTTCTAATGCAGATGGACGAATTGTACTAGTTACCTAAAAGATCACTTCTTTACACATTTGTTCAGAAAGCACAGAAAGCTTTTCAGTTAGTCCTCTGACCCCGGCATTACCCAATACCAAAACCAAAGACAGTACAGGAAAAGAGAACAGTTACCCTCATGAAAAGAAATACATAAGAAAAATGATGGCGCACTGAGTGCCAGCAACTAAGCTTTTCTAGGACAAAGTGTCTACAGTCTGGGAAAAAATAGCTGGGAGAAGAATCAAAGTGAGTGGAAGTTAGCTGGGAACAGGTAACTGACAGAGGAGAAGAAAATAGGATTAAGTGATAGAGAAGAAATAGATCACACCTCAGAGGAGAGAACGTCCAGCACCAGCTGGGGGGCAAAGTAAAACTAACAACTTTCTGCTCACAGAGAACTGGAGAACTGCACTGGGACCAAGAGAATCAACTGCAGTTGGATACTGGGGGGAGAGCATGGGACACTGCTTCCAGAACAGCCTTCCACAGTCAGCGGTTGGTGAGTGACTTCAGTACACGTGCCCACAGCTACAGGCCAGAGCAGGAGCTGGCAGGGTGCTATTGTAAGGAAAGGTGAGTGTTTAAACCTGGGTCCCACAACAGCCCTTTGGCTGCTTCACACCGCCAAGTTTCCAGAGAGGATGAGAAAAAGAGAGTCACAGGAGACTGGTGATGCTGGAGAGCGGATTGGGAGGAGTCCTGAGAGGCAGGGGCTGGTGAACACAGAGCTGGCTCCTGCAGTCAGAGGCCAGGTTCGGCCTGAGGCACACAGGACTGGAAGCTCACATCGGCGCCACGTCCTCACTGTAAGCCCGTCTCTACACCCTGCACCATTCTGGGGGCAGACGGCCACTTCAGACTTCAGTGTGAACACAGACACATCCTGGCTTGAGCTCTGCTCCTTAACCCCAGGCTGAGAAAAAGAGCCACGCGTTCAAAAGAAAAAAAATTGTATCACTCTTTATTTATTGTATTATTTTTTCATTTTTATTTTACTTTTTAAATTTTTAATCCTTTCCTATTTCTGTACATTTTCCCCTCACACTTTCATTCCATTATTTTACCCTTTTTGTTTAATGAGCATGTCTATATATGTGTGCTTCTCTTCCTCTTACCTTTTATTCTCCCAATATAGTTTATAGAGGATAAGGGAATTCTCCCTCCTAATTTTATCCATATCCTTCACCTGAGTTTTTTTTCCTCCCGTGTCTTATGTATTCTCAATTCTTCTTTTCTTTCCTCTCTTCCTTTTCATATCTCTCCCTTTAACTTTTTCTCAAACACTAATATCAATTGTGGAATCTTCTCCCAGCCCCATTTCTCACTACTGATTTTGTATCCAGTTTTCCCTGTTTTCCCCTTCTAAATACATAATATACGATTACCATCACTAGGCTCCTTTGCCTCCCCCTCTTTCCTCCTCCTCCTCACAGCACAAAGCAGAGTACTTAAGAAAGGGAAGGAAGAGAAGCAAAAAAGCCTTTAGTTTTTCTTTTTCTCTTTTTTTGCCCTGTCTTGCATTACTCGATCCCCAACCCCCTGGGCTTTAGATACCTGACTTTATAAAATTACTGTTGAATGCTGTTTTTCTCCATTACAGGAGACACAGCCATCACATTTAGTGCACATTAACTGTGAGTCAAGACTCGGGTTGTTAGGATGCTTACACTAAAACTGGATTTCTTCTCTAGGCTAAAGGGAGACCCAAAATAGGGTCTCCTGGTATGTTATTTCTCGACCAGTCCTGATAGATACCACTATAACAGATTAGCCTGTTACTGCTGTGGCTGGTGTGATCGCCTAGGAATAATCCTGACTCAGTGTACAATTTTGTGCCAGTGAACCTGTCTGCCAAATCCATGACACCCAAGGAGAGGGACAGCAAGAGTTCCTAACTCAGACTGGATCAGACTCTGCAAGAATGCCTGAAACCTGGCAGAAAGAAGTCCCAGGTCTGTGTTAGCTTCAGTATTGTGGTAGAGGAATCAGAGGAGTTACTGAGGTGTGAGCACTCAAATTCTCTGGCAAAGAAGCTATTGAGACTCACATATGCAGTGTCTCATTGGAATATTTAATCTGTGTTCCCATTGGACATCTTATCGTTTAAATTGTATGTTTCTTGATCTATTTAGTAATGCAGGGTATGTTATGTTCTTTCCTGTGTTTATTAAGTTGTTACTTTTGTGTATTCTTTCATGGGCTCCGATTTAATAGGTATCTAGATTCCCTCCCATGACTCAGCTCCTTATCTAGCTTCTTCACCTCAAACACCTGAGATAGTATTATTAATGTACTTCTTTATTCTTTTTTGAAACACATAAACTCCTCCTCTGAGCTTTTAAATTCCCTACACTTACCTCCTTCACAGTCACTCCTGTCTTCTCTAGTATTATTCCCCTTCCCCCCCAACCTAAGCCTTTGGCTTTTCCATCTTACCTAGCTTATTGTCCTCCCTCTCAGCAAGTTCTGACAACCATGTAGCTTTCCTCAATCAGAAAGTAAAACCCTTCTTCCCATATCTTGCCTCTGCCCCCACAAAATTTCCTCTGAGAACTCTCAATACAAACCCTTCAACTCAATTACAAGTACTCCAGTAAATCAGACCCCACATCAACCTTTTCTTCTCATCTACCACTATTCCCCCATCACAGCTCTCCCAATCAAAATAGCAACAGCATACTTTACAGATCTAGAAAAAAGAATCCTAAAACAAATGAAATCAGAAGAGCAGAACAGCAAAAGCAATTCTGGGCAACAAGAGCAAAGCAAGGAGGAATAGCAATCCCTGACTTCAAGGTATACTACAAAGCAATAGTGATTTAAAACAAAACAAAACAAAACAAAACAAAAAATGCATGGTACCAGAACAAAAGCAGTTATGTGGATCAGTGGATACAGAAACTTCCCCAGACACATTCAGCTATTTGATCTTCAACAAAGGGGCCAAAAGCATATGTTGGAGGAAAGATTAAAGCAACAATAAAGAGGAAAAGAATTAATCAGTAAAGAGACAACCTACAGAATGGAAAAAAGAAATTTGCCAGTGATGTCTCAAACAGAAGACAAACATCTAGAATATACAAAGAACTTAAAAAAAAACCCACCTAAAATTAAAGATCCAGTGGAGAAATGAGCAAGAGAAATGAATTTCTTCACAGAAGAAATACAAATGGTCAACAAGTATATGAAAAAATGTTCAACATGTCTGGCTATTAGAGAAATGCAAATTAAAACAACACTAAGCCCCCATCTTATTCCAGAAAGAATGGTAATCATTAAGAAATCAATAACAAATGCTGGCAAGGCTGTGGTGAAAAAGGAACCCTTCTTCATTGTTGGTGGAAATGCAAAGTAGTACAACCATTATGGAAATCAGTATGAAGATTTCTCAAAGAACCCAAATTAGAAATTCCATATGACCCAGCTATCCTCCTGCTAGGTATATTCCCCAAAGAGTTTAAGACATCACACTACAGGGATACATATATACCAGTGTTTACAGCAGCAAACTCATAATAGCTAAATCCTGAAAATAACCAGTATACCCATCAACAGATGATTGTATTAAAAATATGGTATTTATACATACATTGGAATACTATGCTATAAAGAATGACAGAGTTCAGACATTTGTAGGAAAATGGACGTACCTGGAAAGGTATATCCACCTACAATGTTGAGTAAAATACACCAGACACACAAGCTTAAATACTGTATGGTAGCTCTCATTTGAGTGAGGTGAAGTACAAAGAGAATAATAAGTGATAGATAACAGGGGACAAGGAGATGGATCTCTTGAATAAGTGGTCCACGGGAAAAAGCGTGAGGGGTAAGGAGGAGGGCAAGGGAAACAAGTACAATAAAGATATGCCATGTACTAATAACTTCAATCAATGTAAACATATGCTGTAGCATGAGCTAAGATTAGTAATATTGACAAGAACGAAAAATGGAATGGGAAAAAAAGAAAAATGGAATAGGGGAATTGGAGGAGGGAGGGGAAGGAGAGGGAAAGAGAAGGAGATTTAAAAAAAAAAACAAAACAAGCTGTGGTATGTATATGTAATCACTCCCCAAGATGATTGTGAACTGCATGAACTGCAAATATGTACTAAAGTTAAAAATAAAAGAAACACATAAATCCTTTACCAGATTTTAATACATTGAGCACATCCAACAAAATGTAGAAAGGATAATGCCTCATGACCACTTGGGGTTTAGCCAGAAGTTAAAAAATCAATTATATCTCTCACCCTATTAATAGAAAAAAGTTATCTCAGTGTAGGCAGAAAAGAAATTTAAGAAGATCCAACATCCACTCATGCATGACGAATACTCTTGTGAACACGACTAAAATGGAACTTTGCCAACCTGATAAACCTCCACTAACCTCACATTTAATGCCTTACAACTGACACTGCCTAGGAGGCAAGGGTTTCTCTTGTTGCTCCTGTGCATCCTTGTACTAGAGGCAGGAATACATGTAGTAGGAAAAAGAAAATAGAGAAAAGGCATACAGACTGGTAAGCAAGGAGTAAAATTCATTTTATGGACTAAACTATAATCTGTAGATTCTAAAGAATCTACCAAAAAAAACCTAGAACTCTAAATGCAGAAAGGTGTCAAGATTTAAAGTCAGTATGTTAAAATTAACTGTATGTCAGTCTACTCACCACACTCACAAATTGAAACTGGAAAAAGTACCATTCACAATCAAAAATGAAGAACTAGGCCTGGGCTGAGAATGTAACTGAGTGGTAGAATGCTCGCCTAGATTTCACAAGGTCTGGTGTTCGATGCTCAGCCTTCAACCTATAAAAATGAATTGAATTTCTATATACTTGTCACAATCATGAAGTCAAACCTGAAAAAGGTTCCATTTGCAATATCAAAAAAAAAAGAAAAAGAACTACCTCTTACCAGGTGGAGGTCCCACAGGGCTGCTTTTCAGGTCCTTTGTGTCCTGAACAAAGAATCTGACAAGGCACAGAAATGACAGTGGGGCTGTACAGTAGATTTACTGAAGTCAGAAGAAAATATACAGGGTGAGAGCTGGCCAGGACCCCTCACAGGGTCCCTAAGGATAAAGGGAAAGAGGACTTTAGTACCCAAAATATCTGGATTGGTCCCTAACCTCATATAAATAGGGCATTTGGACAATGATCCTCTCAAAAACTCAATCTCACACCATATGTATATTGTTCTATGAAAAAACTCACTTGACCTCATGCCAGATACAAATGAAGGATCAGGAAAAGTGTGACTTTGGCCGTAAGTACAGGGTTTCAGAATAGTGCATTCCAACTGATCACTTCAATGGCACCAAATTCAAATGTAGAATCAGGAATAGCACTTTCTGATCAGTCCTGTGAACAGTGCTCAGGAGTTCTAAGGCTGGAATAACTTTAGGTCCCACATTCTGTACATGTCTTGTCTTTTTAGGAAACATCTTGCTCAATCAGATGTAGGTTCTTCTATCACCTTCCACCTGGTCAGTAGTTTGATTTTCCCCAACTCCAATCTCCTAAATTACCCCCCACTCCAGGGACATAATCCCCATAATTCTTTGTGGGACGCTGAAGGGGTGAAGGTCTCTTTCTTCTATAGTTACTTCCTATGAAGGGTTCTGCAGGCCCTACATACTGGGGATTATGTGCTCTTTAACTACGTTGGGAAGTTGGGGCTTCCCAGGAGGTAATGAGAAAAGAGTGCCTGTAGGCCAGGAGTTGTTGGGCAACCTACTGAATGGAGGAAGGCTGGGTGAATTTGTTAAGACAGTCATGAGACATAACCTGGACCACTGTCTGAAAGTGAGTAATTTGAAGCCTTGAATGCACAAACTTTATACAGTATAAGGTTGAGGAGGCAGGAGCCAAATAGGAATAGGAGCAGAAAGGTGGGACTTTATTGCTAACCAGGTGGTGTTAAGATCAGTGGCCTCATTATATAGGTGTAGCCAGGTAACCTGCTTATAAATCTTTTGGATGTCAATCTCATCCTGTCCAGAATTATTTAAATACATGCAACAGGACTTATTGATAGTAGCACAATTGCCTCCTTGACTGTCTAGCAGGTAAGTGAGGGCTTGTACCACATTAGCCAGTGAGGCTAAAGAATTTTGGAATGCTTGAAGAGCTCTGGCCATGCAAATGATCAAGTTCCGTAGGGCTGATGTTAAATTCCTTAGAGTGGTCTCAGGATAGATAAATCTGACCCAAGGGGCAAGTGGCAGCCACTGTGGTGCCTAACATCAGCCAGTATGAGGTCAACTGCCTACCTGGACCTCATCTGTGTGACATTACGGATTTGTACTGATGGTCCAGGGCATTGAAGGGTTCACGGTATATACTGCCCAAATACTGAGCATTGCACAGGTAGGAGTAGGGCATAATCTTAGTAGATAATGGGGGTGAAGACTTATCTTTTGGGGGTAAATTATGACTATTAGGTCCAAAGAGGAACAAGTACCTGTGGAGTATGCAGACACCTGGGTTTATAGTAGTATTAATGTGATGAATTAAAAGTTGAGTCCACTTACTGATGGTAGTGTTGCAAACCAAGTAAAACGGGCCCCCTTGGTAATGGTAATTAGTAGGCCATATTCCTTGGAGCCCAGTGGATATCTTATTTTACAGAAGACCAACGTTATCCCTGCCAGGTAGAATATTTATTATTTTGTACCACCTGCGGACAAAGACTGAGCTTCAACAACTTGCTACTAAGAGACCAATGCATACTATGCCCTTCGTTGCCCATGTAGATAAAGCTAGTTGCATCTGTTAAACCAGTCCTCTGAATTAGGGAGGGGTTGGCCTACTGGTGTAGGTTTTTGGATGACTTGCTCACAGGAATGTTCAATCAGTGGCCCCGTTAGCATTAAAGAGGCTGGGTTAATCATGTTACACATCTTAATTGTAATTTCAAGATTATTTATCAGAGAAGCCTAATATTTTGTAAGTCCCTAGTCATCCAAAGATGACCTTTTATTTCTAATACAGACTTAATTTGGTGTGGTATTACAACCTCTAGTCTTTGTCCCAGTGTAAACTTAGTAGCTTCTTGTTATGGTTTATATCTAGATGTTACCTCAAAGCCTCATGCAATGATAGGTGGAGCTTTGGAGGTGATTGAATCGTGGGAGCATGACTGTCATCACTGGATTAGTCCACTGATGAGTTTATAGCTACATGTGATGTTGGAAGGTAGAGCCTGGTCAAAGAAGGTGAGTCATTAGGGGTGTGGCCTGGAAGGGCGTATTTCCCCCAGCCCCAACCCTTCTTTCCCTCTGCTTCCTGTCCACCATTCTGTGAGCAGCTTTCCTGTCTCGCCCTGGCACCATGCCATCTTGCCTTAGAGACAGCTGACCAACTAAGGACTGAGACCACTGAAACATGAGCCAAAATAAACCTTTCCTCCTTTAATACAACAGTGTCAGATATTGTGTCTCAGCAATAAAGAAAGTGATTAAGACACCTCTTCAATTAACACTGCTGTAGCCATGATAATTCTTAGACATGAGGGCCAGCCAGCAGCTACTTCATCCAGTTTCTTTGAAAAGTAGGCTACCAGGTGGGATTCTGATCCCCGGATCCCAATTTCTGGAATAAGAATTCTAAAACTGTACCTCTCTTCTTGGCCACATAAGGGAGAAAGGCTTCTTTTAGGATAGGTATCCCCAAAGCAAGAGCTTGGCTTACCGCCTGTTTTAAGGTCTGAAAAGCACTCCCTGTTTGTTTGGTTCATCCAAGCATTCAGGGTCAGGTCCCGTAACAGCCTCATATAAAGGTTTTGCTCTAAGTCCAAAGTTTCGGATCCATATCCTACTAAACCTTGCCATTCCTAGAAAGGAACAGAGCTGTTGTTTGGTGACTGGCCATCGTAGAGCATTTGGCAGGTCTCAAGTGTGAGAATATAGCCTAGGTACTGGACTGTATTAGTCAGTATTCACTAGAGAAACAGATACAACGGTAGATATATGAATATGTGAGAGCTTAAAATTGGCTTCCTCGGGCTTCCTACAAGTCAGACGTGGAAGCTTGCAGAGGGTCCGTCTGCGCACTGGAGATCTGGAGGACCCAGCCGAAGGTCTGGAGGTCTGAAGGATCCAGGTGAAGATCTGGAGGCCTGAAGGATCCAAGTGAAGGTCTGGAGCTCCTCCAAAGGAAGCGAAACCGATCCAAAGAAACCAGGCAGAGTATATCCCTCTTCATTTCCCTTTTATACCATCTAGAGAATGGGCAGCCCTAGGGTGGATCGTCTACGCCCAGAATCACACCAACTCAGTCCAGCTGGGCATTCTGGCTCAAGTTGACCACATTAAATCTACCACATGGACCCTCTGCAGGGAATTTTGAGCTTTCTCCTTATACAATTTGTACCCTCATGCAGCCAGAGAGTTCAGCGGCCTCTGTAGCATTTGTGTTAAAGTCCCTCAAAGAGGGACTGCATATTCGAATGTCATGTACATGTTGTAGGACACCCCCTGAAGTGAGCTGTAAATTCCTAAGGTGCCTCTCAAGGGCGCAGGCAAAGAAACAGGGGCTAATCCTGAAGCGCTGAGAAAGTACAGTCCTGGTGTACTGTTGTCTTTCTCTTGTAGAAGGATTTTGCCAAAGACAAACAGGAACTGAGAGTATGGGCACAGGAGGATAAAGAAAAAAGTGTCCTTGAACTCAAGAACAGAGAACCAGTTGATGCCCCCAAGGATCTGAATAAGGAGTCTGCCACAAATGGTAAGGAGTATGGCACATGGGTCTGCCACAAACGGTAGACTGGGACCACTGTCTCATTAACGAGATGGAGGTCTTGTACTATTCAATATTCTCCTGAGGTCTTTAACACTGGGAAGACTAAGGTATTACAGGTGGGACTGGTGAGCTTTTAATTAGCTCATACTTAAGAAATCTGTCTACAGGAGGTTGGAGTCCACTGTTTCTTTCATTTACAAAGTACTGTTTTTGATAGGGGTAATCAGTGGGATCTTTATAGCCTTATTCGTATTGGTATTACGGTTTTAGCCTTTCTAGGATCCATGCTTTACCAAACCAAAGAATTAACTTATTGAATAACCCAGTCTGAGAAGTTATTTACGTCCTCAAGGATTAGAAATCTACAGGGTTTACGATGGAATTATAGCCTGGCCTCTAATTTTAGTCAGATATCCCTCCTTATAGGTAACGGGATAGCTAGGCACTATTAGGAATTCATGGCCAAATGTTCATCCCTCAAATTAATAAGTCAACATGAGAGTGAAGTGACTTTCCTTTGGGCTTCCTCCCATTCCAATGATAAAATTGGTTTTGGAGGAGGGTTTTCCCTGAAAAAAAGGTTGAGACAGACTAAGCCACCTCCTGTGTCAAGAAGGAATTTGATTTGCTTACCCGTGACATATACATTTATGCAGGGATCATTGTTGGTGATGGTCATACGTCTGGGCAGGGGTGAAGAGGATGGCCCCTGGGCCCTCCCCTAGTTGTGCCACTGGAGTCTTGGCTGGCCTAGTGCCCTTCCAGGAACAGGGACAGTCAATCCTCCAGTGCCAGATGTCAGGGTCAGTACCAAATTCTTGGCAACTGAGGCAAGGGCCCAGGGGCAATTGGGTGCAACCCTTAGCCCAATTCCCAATTTTCTCCGATTTAAAGCAAGGGTTTTTTCCCTGAATTTTGCCCTGAAAAGCCTTGGGATTTCCAAGGGTGCTTCCGATTACAGTGGCTATAATTCAGCCTGCCGTTTTCCCATTTTTGATCCCTCTTTCCCTCCTCCAAATTCTTGTTGTTGTAAACCACAACAGTGATGTCTCACAGCTGGTTTTGACTGGTTTGTAGTCCTAATTGTAGCTTTTGGAGCTTTTTCAAATGTCAGGAACCAAATAATGAAGTGTTAGGATCTAAATTAGTAAATTTTCAAAAGGCCTCTTCTCTCCTGCTATAAAACATGGCAGAAGCAGGGCAGGAAAGTGCATGCCTGTAATTCCAGCACTTGGGAGGCTGAGGCAGGAGGACTGCTGAGAGTTTGAGGCCTGCCTAGGCTACATAGTGAGTTCAAGGCCAGCCTGAACTACACAGTGAGACCCTATCTCAAAATACAAAAAAACAAAACAAAACCAAAAAAAGATGGCAGTATATTACTTTGCCTTGGGTAACTTCTCCAGCTTTCTTATATTTATAATAGCAGAGCTCGGTGACTCCTTTTCTCATTCGCTTAATTAGTGCCGCTATCATTTTGGGCCAATGGGCCATACAAACAGGTGAACTCTAGTTCCACTTGGGGTCAGTTTGGGGAACTGTTTCTTCTCCCGAATGGTTACTCTCTGGGTGTGAGTGTAAATTGCGTTTGCCTCCCTGTGCACTGCTTTTAAGAGGTGCTGCTTTCCTATTTGGGTGTAGCAAGTTGCTAAAATAATCACTCCAAATGCCATGACTAGGGTCTGAAAGCCATCTAAAACCCACTGGGATCCTCAGAATATCATCCTAGTTGTTCCTTATACTGCTGGATGTCGGTGACTATAGAGGGGACCTATACTCATATGGTTCCTTCTGGTTCTGCCACCTCTCTAAAGGGGACTAGGGATTGTGGATCCCACTGAGGAAGAAGTTCCACTGTGCGTCTCGGGCTCATAATAGCTTGGGGTCTGTCTGCCAGTTAGGGTTCATATGGTGAAGGGTTTTGTTCCCCTGGGGCACTAGTCTGAGGATGATAAGGGGGAGGCTGAGGGAGTCCCACATGGTCCCCCTGAGAGACATGGGAGACAGGTGCTGGTGTATACAGAGGGTCATCAATAAAACCGACCTGTGGTTCAGGGGTTTGCTTGAAGGTGGTGTCCCTAGGACCCTCACAAAGAGATGGTTTTTGAGGGAGGGCCATAAGGGACTGAACATATGGGATATCTAACCACATCCCTTGTTTCTTGGAGAAGTGGCCTAATTGGTAAATAGTACTATAATTTAAGCTACCATTTTATGACCATTGTTCCCAATTTATATTGGGACCATGCAGTATTACAATTTTAAAACTAGCTGTTTCTTTCTTAGGTTATTGGGATCAAACTGTTTCCAATTATTAAGGATATAGCCAAGAGGCAAATCCAGAAGAATGGGTATGGTAGTTGCCATGATGACCCAGGGGACCTATGGGAAGAGAAATTAGATCTCAGGATTGAGTCTCCGAGAGAATCTGACCCGTGTGGAGCTTTGGGGTGTCTCCCTGAGAGCTCGGTTGTCCTGTCAGATATTTCTGACCCTTAGATGGGCATCAGTGCCTCTTTTTTCATTTCTCTCCCATAGTCTGTCCTATTGTCAGGCTAGGGATTCCAGGATGAAGACTCCTCTCAAACATCCTTCCAGTTTAGATATTGCTGTTCCTTCCAGGAGCCATATATAAAGTGTTTTGGAAATATTTTTAATAATGGCCAAACATACGGTAGAGGGCTGAGATCTGTTTGTTAGGAGAGAACCTGGAGGCCCATGTTTGCCTCTGAAATACAATTCATAGGTTCTATGTAAAAAAAAATCTCACCTCATTGCTGTTTTTTGGGGGGGGATATACAGTGACGGATTGGGTGGATTTTCTAAAAAAAATTTTTGGGAGGTGCCAGTGATCAAACTCAGGGCCTGGCGCTTGCCAGGCAGGCGCTCTACCACTGAGCTAAATCCCTGACCCTGGGTGGATCTTTTTAGCCCAGAGGTGGGCAATCTAATAGATGTTTCATTAGGACTAACCAAGATTGTGCAGATCCCTCCTTTAGACCCTGATCTAAATAGACCCTGCAGTGCTGCTGGCAAAGGGGACAGATCTTTGAATTTGTGATGCCAAGTAATGAATGAAATCAGAAAAGCTTGAGTCCCACATGAAAGAACAGAGGAGGGAGAAAAAGCAGGTGGACATGGGTTACTTTTACACATGGACATCTAAAAAAATAGAGGTCATACAAATGTACAACATAAACCTACTTGGAGCGTGGATCTGTTTAGAGCCTGGAAAAATCTAAGGTTTCTCGTTCTATAAGTGGGTTATTCTGTCACATGAGTCTTCAAGCAGCGGGCACCCTAATGGCTCTGAACTGTCCAAGCTGAGCCCACACAGGATGGCCAATGACAAAAACACATGAGTCCAGGCAGGAACAGTGAGAAAAATAAAAAAACAGAAAATTCCTTCTTAAGGGGGCTTATCTCCTGGCTGATTTTAAAAAGCAGTGTAATCCAAGCGTGGTGGCATATGCCTATAATCCCAGCACTTGGGAGGCAGAGGCAGGAGGATCTCAGGAAGTTCTAGGCCAACCTAAGCTATGTAGTGAGTTCAAGGCCAGCCTGAACTGCACAGTGAGACCCTGTCTTTAAAAACAAACAAATAAATAAAAAGGCAGGGATTCTGGGGACTTCCTTCTAGATCCTAGGTGGCCTGAGCAAAGAAGTAAAGAAGAAAGTACACTACGGGGTAGGAACAGGTCAGTAAAGAAGGCTGACAATAGTTCCTAGGATAAAGGGAAAGGGGCTGTTGGTATCCAAAGACCCAAATCAGCCCCCACCTGTAAATATGGCATTGGGACAATTATACTATCAAAAACTCACTTGGTCTCATGTCATTGGTAAATTGTGCCATCAAAAAACTCACTTAAGGTAAACAAGTGCAACCGCTATGGAAGTCAGTATGGCGATTCTTCAAATAACTAAAACTAGAAATTCGATTCAACCCAGCTATTCCCCTTTTGGTATCTTCCTGAAAGAGCTAAAGATATTGTGTTACAGTGATACACATATACCCATGTTCGTAGCAGTACAATTCACAATAGCTAAAGCTTGGGAAATGCCCATATGTCCACCAAGCGATGGATGAAGAACACACAATGCAGTACTATTCTGCCATAAACTAAGACAGACTTGAGTATCTGCATGTACCTTGAGACCATGTTAAGTGAAATAAATCAGACACACAAATTTAAATACTGTATGGTTTCTCTTACATGAGAAACCCAAAATGTAAGTAGCAAAATAAAAGAGAGATAACAGGAAGTAGGGAGATAGGTTTTGTTCAAATAGGAAGGGGATCAAGAGATAGAGGTGGGGGAAGGGAAAGAGGAGGAAAAAAGAATTAAGATGTGTCATGTACATGTACCAACTCCCCAAAAGGGATGTAAACATTATGTAATGCAGACATGTACCAATAAAATATAAAAACAAAACAAAACAAACAAACAAAAAAAACCCCCAAAACTCACTTGGCTCCATGCCAGATGTGAATGAAGGATCAGGAACAAGCGCCTTTTATTGTTCTCATATGTAAATGAAGTATTAGGAAAATCATTTTCCAATTGGTCCCATGAACATATTCAAAGCAAGGACTGGGGTTAGGAATAGCACTTTCAGATAGGTCCCATGAACAGTACTCAAGAGCCTCTAGCCCGCAGTCATTTTGGGTCCTGTGTTCTGTGCATGTCTTCTCTTTTTAGAAAACATCTTCCTCAACTGGCTAGCTGAGTTTTTTTCTAACACATTCTGCCCAGTTCGTTGTCCAGGTTAGCTCCAGCCCAATCTCCTACCTCTAAAGGATATTTTAAATAAATATATACAACTGTATGCCCACTACCGCAATACTATAAAATATTTTTTTAAAAAATTAAAGAAACTTTAAATTAATGGAGGATATTTCCTGTTCACCTACAAAAGCAGCAAGTCAATACTTCCCAAATTTACACACACACACACAAGAAGGTGAAGTTCCCTTTTAAGTAATTGTTTCCCAGGAATATGGAAGCAGTCCTCCCACTTCACACTCTAGAGTAGCTGGAACTACTGGCTACCACAGCCCACCAAATTGATAGTTTAATGTAACCTCAATAAGAAAAACCAGCATTCTATTTTGTTGATATTAAATGGATTCGAAAGTATTTATGGAAATGCAAAGGGACTAGAATTGCCAGAACAACTTTGAAAAAGGACAATGATGAGCTCTTGTATGGACTGACTTTGAGACTTACTTTAAATCTACAGTAAATAAGACAATGTGGTAATAGAATACAAGCAGAAACACAGGTCATACAGAACAGAATTAAAAATCCAGGAGTAAGTTCAATCATGTATGCCCAACTCAATTTTCATAAAGATGCCGCGACAATTCGATGGGTATGGTAAGCTGAACAACTAGATATCCATAGAGAAGAGAAAAATTTAAAAACCCTGTACTTTTTTCTTACACTATAATGAATAATTCATTTTAAGTATAACAAAAACCTAAATCTATAAAAGTTACTGAAGAACAGTGGTTAACAAAGATTTAAATTGGACCAAAAGTGCATGAACCACATAAAATAAAAAATGGGTAAGTTGCACAAAAATTTAAAATCTGAGCTCTTGTTAAAAAGACAATGTGGGGCTGGGGGTTTAGCCCAATGGTTAGAGTATTTCCCTTGCAAGCACAAGGCCCTGAGTTCAATCTCTGGCACCAAAAAAAACCCCCAAAAAAACAAAAACAAAAAACAAACAAAAAAGACAATGTGAATAAAATGAAAAGGCAATCAGAGTTAGAAAAAAATTTCAAAATGTACACCTAATAAAACACATAGAATAAAATATATGAAGAATGTATGTACAGAAGGAACCCTTAAATAATAAGGCAAACCATGGAATTAATAGATGGACAAAAGATCTAAATAGTCACTTGCCAAAGAAGAGATAGTGACAGCAAATAAATACAGTAAAAGATGCTCAACATCATTAGTCCTTAGGAAAATGCAAATTAAAACCATGACAATTGCTAAAATTTAAAACGTCAACAAGGTTAACCATTGGCAAAAGTGTAGAGTGGCTCTCTCATAAATAGCTGAAGCGAATGCAATACGTTACATAGCATTTTGGAAAACGTTGACATTATCCTACAAAGATATACACAGCAATTCCACTCCTAGGTATTTGCCCCAAAGGAAAAAAGTTGTTTTCTCAAAGACTTGTGCACAAATATTCATAGCAGCTCTGTTAATTGTAGCCCCAAACTGGAAAGGACTAAAATGCCAGTCATTTACGAAATGGATAAATGGCAGTATATCGATATCACAGCATGTCACTTAGCAGTAACAAGAGGGAATATGGACAACAGGACAAACGTCCAAACACTGTGCTAAGTCAAACAGGCCAGAAACAAAAGACCACTTCCATACGACGCCATCTGCATGAAATTCCAGCTAAAACTGTATTAACATAAAGCAGTGACTGTAAGGCACTGAGGTTCGTGGGGTGGGGGAGGAGTACTGATCGCTTAGGTCTTTTCGAAATATTCATTGCCGTTCCAGGGCTTGAGCTTACAAAAGAACACAAACCTGAGCTCCTGCGGGCCCAGTACCACACTCTGAGGAGCGCGTTCAGCCGGCAGGGGGCGGGGCGCCGCGGCGGAACCGCGTTTCCTCGACAGCATCTTTCCATGAGTTCGGAGGCCCCGAGGCCGGGGGCGCCTTCCTCCGCCTGCCTGCGCCCTGGACCCTGACCAAGTTTACTCTGGCCGCCTCCGAGCCTCCGGAACCAGTCGGGTTCTGCTTCTCCTTTCTGTTTCGGTTCAGTTCTGAAAAACTCACGGTTTCGTTTCCCGCGCGGCCCGGCCCCGCCCCCGGCAGCACGCGCGGAGCCCGGAGTGGGGCGGGGGCGCCTTCCTCA
>PVJO010028591.1:0-17719 GCA_004026905.1 Hystrix cristata
CTAATTCATTCTTCTTAACTAGACATAGTTAGTGTCTAGACACAGTAGTTTTAAATGTGTACTTTAAAAATCTAATAAAAAGTATACTATATATATTTAACACTTATGAAATGATCAGTTCAGAATATGTATACATAAGCTTCAGTTCTTTCTAGAACTTGCTGTGAGAAAAGGTTTTGAAGTTTAAAACAAATAGCACATATTATCTAAGGAAATAAACTGGAAAGATAACTTTTAATCTTGATTTTATAAAGCCAATTTTTACTGGATAACAACATGCTATTTTAAGTGGAGTGTGGCATATAGTTTTATTTCCGTTTTGTAGTAGCCTATGCAAACAGAGAGACATTAATTTGAAATGTCTTTATTGATGAAAAACATAACAGAGAGTAAATATTTCTGGAGCAGCTTATTTGTGTCTGGTTTCAATGTGACATGAAATGTCAAACACATCACAGGTGCTGCCAATCATAACTATACCAAGACAAATTAACAATGCTGTAAATGTAGGTAGCTGTTAGGCATGGAATTAACATATCAATTTTTAATAATGTTTTAGATATATTTAATTTATTTTAGATATGCACAGTGGTCACATTCATTAATAGAGCTCAAAGTTGTAAAGTTTGGGGGATTTAATAATTATTTTCATTTTAATCATGTTTACACTTTACATATGTTTACATTTATTGTGAAATTGAGGATAAAGAGGAACAGCAATCGAACTCCAGATCTGCTTCTTCACCAGCAATTTTTCTAGGAAATAAATTTAGTTGTTATCTTTATTGTCTTGTAGAAATAACTATGAATTGAAAGCTAACAGGTTTATTTTGATATAAGAAGTTAACATTGCCAAGTTGATTTTACTTATAATTATTATTATTTTATGTCACTGAGATAGCTTGAATATACTGAACAAACGTATAATGCAAAAAGTGGACAAGGAAGACAATATAAGATTGCCTCACAATAATCAGAGTGTTGGAAAATTTAAATCTTTTTGTTTTCTATAAATAGTTGTTTACTATATTCAGACTGTAGTTGACCATGGGTACCTACTGTCTGGACAAATCAGTTGACACTTCCTGAACAAGGTTTTCTTGTTCACACGTCATCGTAAGTGCCTACTTAGTGCAAATGGTCTTCATGTATATCTGCAAAGAATTCTTCTCCTTGGTGGTCAGAAAATGTGCATTTCTCCCATAAATGATCATAAATTCCTTGAGGTTTGCATTGAATCAGATAAGAAAACAATATACCTAGATGTTACCTGACATTTAAAAAAGCAACAGCCCTCTTTTATTTACTAATATTAGGAAAATTAAAAAAAATACTTTAACTTGAAGCTACCTCAAGAACTGAAGTCATTGTGAATCTGTAACATTGTGATAAATGAACCAATAAAGAGATAGTTCTCAAATATCTGTCCATCCGTCTATCTACCTACCTATTCCCAACTGCCACATAGATAATCTTATCTGGAAATCTGGTACACATCTCAAATCGACAGATTCTAAAGCCCATCTCTCTATTTTCCTCCTAAACTTACTCCTTGTGCTATGTCTTTCCAATATCAGTGAATGCAATCCACAGTCTCTCCAAAATACTTACCTTTCCATCCAAAATGCTTACCTATATTTTCTCTCACACTCTGTTTTGGGTATACAAAGAAGAGCTAAAAGTACAAGTTGAATATTCTTATAAAAGGATGAATAAGTATAATATTAACTATTCATTACTTATATTAAGTAACCATTACAAAATTTTTAGAAATTAAATATGTACGCTTTTAAGGTACACGTTTTCGCATTTTTATACCTACTATGATTTATGTGTGACTTAAAATGTAATCATAAGATGTATATTTGTTACGGACAGACCAAATGGTCAGACATGTATTTTCAGCAAAAATGTTTGACATTTCACTCAAAATACATTTTACAGAGTCAAACATGTAAGAAATTGTTAGAACTATTTCAATAGTTTTAAATAGATTTGTTTTTAATAATAAATTGGAAAACGATAAAAAAAACAAAAAACTTACCTACTCTTCATTCAGTGTTTGAGATATGATGTAGGTCTGTCCTTTGTGATTTGCTCCAGCCAAGCTGTGAATTTGGCATTAACTTACAGAGTATTGTAGAATAAATGCTTATCCACTCTTGTATCGATAAAATAAAGATTTTAACAGGATAAATGATTGCCTGATAAATGCCCTCAACTTTGAATTGATAAGGTCAAAAAATATGAGGTTAGATTTTGGTGAATTTTCACATTCTTTGTCATCCACAGAAATGAAAGAGGCTGTAGATAAGTGTCTGCTTTCTTGTATGGGGTGACCCAACTGGTCAAGACAGAGGATAAAAAATGGATGTTTCATTGAGTTGTACTTCGGAATGAGTGGCAGCTGTAAACCACAAAGCTGATTTTAGGGATACCTGGGTGCATTTTGTGGCCACAAATCCTTTCTCAGAATTGTATCCCTTTCATTACTCCTAAATGACACTGTGGGCATTGGATCTAGCTAAAGACATACATAGGCATTCAGAAAGAGATGAATAAGAGGATTTAGAAGTGAAAGCACAGGATATATGTGAGATGATTAGAGAGGGGTTTTAAATGACAAGAAATGATGAGCTAACTATCAAAGCCTGAGAGGATGTTCATTAGAAATATGAACTCTGCTTGATGCCAAAATGCATTAAAGACTTCTTGCAAACTAAAGTATTTATCCAACTAAGAGTATAACATTTGCTTAGATTTTAAGCCTTATGTTTAATACATGATAATCGTGGGTAATAAATTTTTCACAAATTATGTTTTACTTGACAGCCAAGATGATTTATTATGTTCATGAATCCATTTAAAATTCAATACCTTTGGGTGCTGCATCACTGAACTTAATAAGTCAGCTTCTCCCACTGAGTAAGTTGCATCTGAAGTTCCTAGAGTCTTATTGAACTGAGTTCTTCAGTATGTTAAACCTTTCCCTAGTGTTTTAAAGAGTTAAAACATTCTTCAGTGGAGAAGTACCATAGGAGTAATAAAACTATTAACAGCATGCCTTTTTGATTCAAGTACTATTCTTTTTATATGCATTTGGCCTCTCAAGGTTTCTAAGTTTCTGTGATAGTAGACATAGGAACATTGTGGTGGACCTAACATGGTCAATTTGAGCCAGAACGCCCAGCTGGACTGAGTTGGTGTGATGCTGAGCGTACGAGATCCACCTGAGGGTTGTTGCTGATGCAACATAAGGCAGAGTGGGAGCCGTAGCTAGTTGGCGGGCTGTTTCCCAGGAGAAGCTCTGCTGTGGCTGGTTCTTCCGAAAGGAACTTAGCTGTCCTTGTTGAGGAAGGAGCTCAGGGCCTTGCTGTCGTCGAGGATGGCTGCTGTTGCTTCAGAGGAGCTCTGGTTGTCATCTCTGCTGCGAGCATCATATCCTGGTTCCAGGGAAGATCTCTTCAGCCATCATGTGCAGACACGGACGTACATGGGACAGTACTGTGGGCTCCCAGCCCTCAGTTGGATCTTTTGGATCTCCAGTGCCTAGATGGACATTTGGCACCTTCTGGATTTGGCTTCTGGGTGAATATTGTAATCCATAAATGTCCTCCATTAAATCTGCTCTCTTAAGACCATTGGCTCTGGAAACCTAAGACAGATATTTTCAGGTAAGTAAATTGGTGATTTTCTTTTATTCTCTCATTCATAGAGCAGCATATTTACAAATGTTTGCCCCTCTCTAATTCTGTGTTTGCTATTATGGCAGTATCTTTGCACCCAGGAGTAGCAGGAACAGGTGAATCAAAAGCAAAGACAGTCCTTCAGAGCTTGTTTCTTGAGAGTACAGGGGAGTAGAGTGGCAGTACCCATCTCGCTTCTATTTGTAAAAATCTGTTAACTTCTGAGAGATTTTACAAAGTAGTAAATAATCTTTTTGTATTTGTGTTCACATACTTTTGCCTTATTAGAAAACAGAAATAATATAAATTAGTATCATTGTACTTTACATTTTACATTGTTTAACATTGTTATACAGTCAAAAGAACAAAAGGAAATTAAATACAGTTACTGTATTTAGGAAAGAAATATTTACTTAACATAAACAATAAATAATTTTAGAAAATAAGCAGTGAAGAGACAAAGAATCAAATGTTCCATCTTAGAGTGTATTCATGTAAACACAAGGGCATACAATCAAACACCTCTTTGAATAGAATTATACATATGGAATAGAACTGATGGCCACTAAGGAAGGAGAAGAACAATGTAAAATTATTTACTGCACACAATAGGACTGTTATATTATCTTACAAAAGCAAAGAGCATATATAAATTCAGAATATTAGTGATATAAAATGAGCTACTTTGTTCTTCATAAATTCTAAATTATGAATCATTTATTCTTTCCAGGAATTTCTTCTGAACTTCTCATTTAGCTGAGAGTATTTTCTTACATACATTTATAGCTGGGATGAATATTTTCCACTTTTAATATTCGCTCTCAAATATAAATATAATAGTATCATTTTGCTTTCGCAAATGTTCCTTTTCTCTTTAATCTGGACTCATCCTAAGTTTTTTTTTTAATTAATTAAAATTTATTTTCCTAAGGAGTGTTTCCTAGATCTCTAAACAAATTAGGTATTTTTTCAATGATACCCTAAGGCCAGTTATAACACTTACCATGTTTTATAGCAATTACACATTTAGAAACATATTTCTGCTGTCTGACTTACATGAAAAAGTAGATAATAACAAGTAATGACTACTTCATATTAATATCAAGCAACTAGATAATTCAAATTTATGACAAGCCATATCTTAAAATTGTAGATTATGCAGTATCAAGCAGTTAATTCATTATCCATGGTCAAATGCTGAATTTAAAAAGTAGTAAATGAATATTACTTAGATGCCTTTTGCTCCTCATCAATATCAGAATTTAGACAAGTGCAGTAGGACTTTAGCTAAAACTCAATAAAGTAATGAAGTTTTTCTTATAAGGTAATTTAATAAAAGTAGAAGATGAGTTTCCCTATTTTACAAGTAGAAGAACAAATCCAAACTTTTATGCTTCATTCAATATAGTTTTGCTTTTATTTAAAAATTAGTTAAATATGTCTTACAGTATTACCATATCCACTTACACGTCATCTTACAGTTACACAGGTGGTGCCTAGTTTATGACAGTTCTAGTTAGATTTTTCAAACTTATGGTGCTGTAAAACTCACGTACATTCAGTAGAAACCCTATTTTGAATTTCGACTGTAATTTGTTCCCATTCTACTGATACGGTGGTACCTCGGTTCAGAAAGTTAATCTGCCCCACGATACTGGAACAGATGGTCGCACTTGTGTGCTTGCAGGAAGATGGCCGCTGTCACCCAAGCACAGTCTGGAAAAAAAAAATTATTTTTCCTAAAGTTTTGTGAATCAAATTCTTCACTCACACACACACACATGAAAAATTCATGAACTGAAATACTGCTGTGTTTGATACGCTATGTATTACATTATATCACATCTCTCTCAGTGATGGTTAAAAAGAGCTGTAGATCCCACTCAGCCATGTAATCATGTGAGTAAACAGCTAATACTTCTCAGTGTACTCTGTTGTTAACTCTGAGGTTCAGTGTGTTAGCTCTATTAAATAAATTTTACCTTACAATACATTCTTAAATTCATTTTTGAAATCTTTATTTATTACTAAGTTTGTAGTACATAATGATGACTTTCTTTATGGGGAGCAGGTGCACGTACCTAACACAGCTTCATTCCCTTTTCATCCTCTTCTCATCTACCCCTCTTCATCTATTTGTCCACTTAAATGTTTTCGATTTTTGTATGTTCATCAGGATGTAAGTCCATTACAAGTCAAGGATCAAATTAAACTTTAATTTGACAGTCATCATCTTCCATGAAGACATATATCACTATATTTTTGTTTCATTTTCATTTTTTATATCTGAACAGAATTTCTTGATCATTTTAGAGTTATTTTTATGAAGCAATTCTCTTCAACTTGCAATGCTATCACAACATAGGAATTTAAATGACTGAAAATGTGCCTAACTTTTCTTTAAATATAAATCAATGCCTCCAGAAATCTGTCTTTTATTGTATATATTATAAATCCAACATGCTAGAATACTCTTTAAATATAACTCTATTTAACCTTTTGAAATACAGAATTTGCCTTTCAGTAGGAAGTCAGCATTCAGTCTCAACATGAAAATATATGTCCTTTTACATAATTATTGTCTATGCTAGCAGGCTCTTATTTGTGCATTAAGTGATGCATATAATAAAGATATGTATTTAATCTGATTTATTTTTCCTATAAATTATATAAGAAATTTAAGAAAAAAAGACACAAATCATGTTTTGCTTGTGTTTTAATATGTCATATACTTTATGATAAACATTTCAAATATTCCTAAGAACAAATGCTACACAATTGGGATTTACCAAGTGACAGCAATAACCATTCCCTGTCAAAAGAAAGGTAATGGGGCTGGGTATTTACCTCAGTGGTTACAGTGCTTGCTTAGCAAGTATGAGGCTCTGAGTTTGATCCTCAGCACCTAACCAAAAAAAAAAAAAAAAAAAAAAAAAAAAAAAAAAAAAAAAAAAAAAAAAAAAAAAAAAAAAAAAAAAAAAAAAAAAAAAAAAAAAAAAGAAAAAAGAAAAATAAAGTAATGAAAAAAATGAAGTATGAAAATTTTAATAAAACAATGTTCACATTTTACTTACATTGTTATTTGAAGATTAATTTCCTAATATACTGAAGATAGTTGTCCAAAGTTTTGACTTAGTATGTAATGAAAAGAGATTTACCAAATGTTCAAGGAAATTTAATAAGTGTTTGTAGAAAACAGAAAAGAATGGAAAATAGAGTGAAAATGTGTAGAGACAGGAAAGAAAATAGCAAATCTGTGAAAAATAACTGAAAGGGACAGAACAAAAGTCTGTAAAGCGAAGTAATCTCTGTTGGTTTTTAAATTCTTAATATTAAAAATTTTTTGATAAGATTACCTATACCAGCTCATTTTTTTTCTAATTTTTGAATTGAAATCTTGTTACTTGCGCATTTTGAAATTTATGGGGCATAAATGGCTTGAACCCAGGGCCTTGTGCATGCTAGGCAAGCACTCTACCATTGAGATATATCCTCAGCCCTCTCATTTTGAATTTGAAAATGTATTGTTTTCTCTGATGACAAATGATAGAGTTGCACACTTTGTCCAATGTTGATAAGTGTGATAGTTGATTAGGTCAACTTGAGTAACAAACATCCAACTAAATTGAATTAGCATAGTTCTGGGTGTGACTAAAGGGGTTTACTGAAGACAGAAGACCCACTCTGGGTGCTAGTGGCACCATCCAAAAGGTTTGTAAACTAAGTGGGATAAAAGGGAAAGGGAGGCTTGCTTTGCTGATTTTTGCTTTTCTGCCTACCCTGCCATGGACTGTCCCTCTCCTGCCATGCCTGTCTGCCACGCTGTCCTCCCTTGGAGCCAAGTGACAATGGACTGAAATCTCTACACACTGTGAGCTACAATAAACCTTCTTCCTTTAACTTGTGGGTGCCAGGTATTTTATCTCAGCAATGAGAAAAGTAGTAAGACAACAGTTTATTAACATAACAGAAAGATTCTTTTTTGTTTGTATCTATGATACTGGCATAGTTAAGGAAAATTGAAATTTCTAATTTGAATTTAACATTAAATTTCATTTGTTAAGTAATGTAATGGAGAAGAAAATGACTTCTAATTTATAATCCTTACTTTTGTAAGTAAAAATAATTACAAAGATTTATTTCCTGTTTGAAGATGTTTCTGTGGATTTTTTTCCAGTAACAGTTTCATAAATACCTTGCTTCAGTAATTAGAATGATTGAACTGGATATTATTCAATGTTTCTTATTATTCTACCTAACCAGATTAATCTTTAAAAAAATGATTCATTTTAATTTCAAAAGTTTTCTGTGACTAACTATATTCCGAATCCACATTACGGATGATTTCTTTATTACTAATAAACTCCGTTTGCACAAAAGTAGCTGTGAAAATCTTCAGATGTATACCTTGGTTTTAGATACTGCTTTTTTTTTTTTTTTCTTATAATCCTATTTCCCCCCAAAATTTCTCCTCAGTGATAGGTTTTCCCTGACCTGGGGCTTAGATTAGTTACATTTAAGTGGTTTATAGCATTCAAACCATTCTAAGACCATTAAATTTTACTAGTTTTCTTGCAAATGCCTGGGAAGTAAAGTGTGGGAAAAAAATCCTACCTAGTTTTAGTTATTGTTTTTAGATTGTAACCAGTTCATTTGATAACATGAGATTTCTCTTACTCTCCTAGTAGGCTGCCTGAGATATACAACGATATTGAAAAAAAAACATATGCAATCAAAAGGCATCTTTATCACAGATGCTGCATTCCAAACAACTTTTGTGTGCCCAGTGAGCAGTGTTTTTAACATTTTACAAAACAATCTAATGGTAAATTAAGTAAGGAGATAGTTTAGGAACGTGGTTGGTGTTTGTGTAATGACAGTCTTATAATTTTCCATTTTTAATGTAATTGGAAGTAGGATTCTTGTCAGAATTTTTATACAGAATGTCTGAAATTTTGCAATTCTTCACTATCATAAAGCAGTTAAACTTCTTAATAATCAACAAAATCATATATTTTAAAAGAACATCAGGTTAAAAAAGAACTAATGTTTACGATTACAAATGGTTGGGAATGTATTTGTATGAGAGCAATTACTCATTGTTGTAAGGGTTATATATTTGTACAAATATTTTGGAGAGTAACATGACAATATCTAGTCAGTTTCAAGATGCATGTAACTGGCCTTCCATAAATTCCACAACTAAATCAATAATTTATAAACAATCCTGCACATTTGTTAAAGAAAAACATAGTTCAAGAGTTTTATTTGATATATACTCTACAGTGAAAATTCAAAGCAACTCATGCCCTCATATAGTTTAAAGTAATACACAAATAAATTTTACTGTTGTCTAGTACAATAAAACAGATAAAATAAACGATATAAAGCTACATTCATCAACCAAAATAAATCTAAAAGAGAGACAATGCTGAACAAAAATAAAATCAAGTTGCTGTAGGCTATATGATGCCATGTACTATAACAACTTTTTTACTTTTTTTACAACAAATTATAATTATCCCACAATTTAGTGGCTTAAAAAAAGCTATGTGCTTTTTTTTTTTTTTTTTTTAGTTCCTGCTGATCAGGAACATGGGAGATGGGAGTGGCTTAGCTTTTTTGGTCTGTCTCTGAGTCTGAGTAAGATTGCAGTCAGGTGTTGACTGAGGGTATCATCATCTGTTGGCTTTTAAAAATGGGACATCTTCTTCCAAGATGGCTCTCTCACATGGCTGGCAATGGGGTTCTTTTTGTTAATGTGTGCTTCAGTTCTTCACCTGGGCTTCTGCACAGAGAGTATGCATACATCCGTGGGAGTTCTTCTCAGATATATGTATTGTTAGGCTATGGTTGTATTAATTTGCATGTTTCTAATGTTGAGAGACTTTACAGGCTCACCAAAAAGGGAACAAGCAAGTTATACAGTTACTTCTGCTAGAATCTACTGAGCACATGTACCAGCTAATCGGAAGGATACTACTCAAAGGCAAGGATTCAAGCAGATAAGAATTATTTGGTCCATCTTTGATATATTTTCTATAAGTTTCACGAGAATAAAAATTATGCTATATATTTTAGACATATGAACATATGAACTTAAATGTAGTTAGAAATAAGGATAGGATCAATGAATGTTGCATAGGACATAAACTGTATGTATGTATGTATGTTCAGTAAACTGAACAGCTATCTAAATTAATTACAGCAGACCAGGAAGTTTTGATTTGGGTGTTAAATGTTTATGGATCTTTATTTTCTATAAACTTATGTGTTAAAATTACTTCATATTGGGGCTGGGGATTTAGCTCAGTGGTTAAAGTGCTTGCCTTGCAAGCACAAGGACCTGAGTTCGATCCCCAGCACCAAAAAACAAAAAAAAGAATGTGTGAAAAAAAAATTACTTCATATTTATTTGATAAATGGAAATGAGCAGTCTTTCAAAGGTGCATGAATGATAAATGAATCTGCTTTCCACTTGTATTTAGTCCTTCTGACAAATACCAGAAAATGTTGACTACCCAGAAAGAAGGATAACTCTTAGAGATTGAAGACTTTGTCTTGTGCTCATCTCGTTTCCCTCATTAAAACATTTCCTTTGATGAAAGCTTCAGTTGACACCAGTAAATCCCTGAAATTGAAGAAGTGGTTCCGAACATTTAGATGTGATTTCATAATGAATGTGAAAGGGAATATTTTATCCATTATGATCTATACCATGCTGGGCTACTTTATCATCCTAAATAAGATTAGTCCTTCTCAGGATCTATTTCTATATCTCAAGTCTCCATATTAATAGTCAATATTTCCTTAGTAATTATACTGCACCTGGAACCAGAATAGGCACTTTAGATATATTGCCTTATTCGATCTTACAAACCAACCTTATAAAATGAGGCGATCCAGTCACTCCTATATATTTAAACAGGACAGATAATTATGGCAAAGAGAAGTTAAGTAACTTGTTTCATAGTAAATCAGTGACAGAACCAAGATATCACTGGGATATCCAGTCTCCGTGCTGTGTGATCTGTTTTACAGTGATGGTTGTCACTTTGGTTTTCTCACCACTAACATTGTGTGACCATTTAAGAACTCCTCACAGATACATGTACCCTTTCAGCTTTACACATGACAATAGTAACACCATAATTTTTCTAAAGTGAACTCAAAAGACTGACTTTGTGGCTGAAGTTTATGTCTTAGTTACTTTCTTCCTTTCTGGGACAAAATACGCAATATGCACAGCTTCAGGTAGGAGAGGTTTATTTCGACTGAGAGGTGCAGAGGCTTTATTCCATAGTCAGCTGGCTCCTGCCTGGCTCCAAGGTGGAGGGGCATGGAGGGAAGAGATAACTCCTGGGATGGCAGCAGGAAGCAAAGCAAGCGTTCAGTGGACGAGGAAGGGAGATAGACCATCGGGGACACCTGCCCAGGGATCCACCTCCTCCAGTGAGGCTTCCCCTTCCAAATCACATTTAGAATATAAACTCCGTAGTGGACTAATCCACTGATAACTTTCATGCCCTTGTGATGAAATCATCCCCCAAAGCCCACTTTGGTGGCCGTGAGGCTTTAGAGGGACATCTAGGTAAAACCATAACGGTCTAGCACCTAGCAGATGGAAAACACGGACCAACTCAAATATGGAGACCCTCAGCGTAGCACTGGCAGAGAAAGGTCACTAGCAGTCTTTTCTGATAGGACGTGTGAAGAAGGTCAGATAGAAAAAACAGACATAGCGGTGCCCTCTCTCTGGAAACTGTGTGTCCTTCTGAGGATGTCATAGAATTTCACTACCTGGAGAAGCCCTCTGCTGCCCTCCCATCAGTTTTAGAGCTGTACCTTGGCTCGGGCTGCTTGCTCACCTTCCGCAGATGTTCACCCGGGTGTTCCGGTGGTTACACGGCAGTTCGCCCACAGGCCTCTCAGGAGCTCTGCCCGGTACTGCAGTCAGGGAACCAGGGGACACCAACAGCCTGACCGTACAGGACTGCTACACAGCCCACGCTGGTCATCGGCCCCAAGTTCCCCTACACAATCGGAAATGGTTTATTTTCTTGGTAACTTAGTGGCTACAATTCTGAGAACTGCTGAAAACACTCCTTTTAGTTTACCATACGCAGCCTCCAGTTTCCTCAAAATAATTGAGTGATCTAGAACTGAATGCGTTAAGTTTATTTTATTTTAAACATACCTCTGCAGTTTGTTCATGAGTTATCCTTTCCATCTGAGAGGAAGAATTAGAAATTTCCTTTGAATGACATTAAATAATTAGATAATACTACCTCTGCTCTACTTCTCTTCTGAAGTTTTTGATTTATCACCGAGATTAAAGCCCCCAAGCTTTATCCTCCTGCCAGATCTTGGCTTGTGCTGCACAAACTGTGTTATAATTTGGTATTAGAAAAGTGCCTGGGTATTTTTCTTTGTTGATTAGTAGCTTAGGAAATCTAAAACACTCAGGATAAGGATATTGTAGCTTCTCTCTTCTTTGATAGAAAATAATCTTGCAAACAGGTTTCTGACTTGAACTCCTTGTGTCAACTGCCCTGCTCAGATGACTTAAATCTTATCAATCACAGGGCTTCAGATCCCAAGAGCGAGAGGCTTCCCATGGATATTTTTTGTCACGAAGATATCCTATTCTAGCTTGGCATGAAAGTTTAGAAGTCGTGCGTGCAGTAAAGATTTTTACTCCTTTATGAGCTGTGAATAAAAATGAATTTGATTCATGTGAATGTGTAAGGTTTTCTCTATTGGTTTCCACCAGTCATAGAAATTATCATCATAATTTAATTCTTGTTTCAAGGTGATTCTTCTGCTTGAGTAAACAATGGTCCATGTATGATATCTTTGTAACATTATTTTGGGAAATGTACTTAATAATTAGAAACTATCTACTTGGCACCAGTTTATCTATATACATCTTAGATAATACATTCTCAATAGATAGACTTCTCAAAATTTCAATTTTACTGGCAGGAAAAATAATAATACCTAATGTTTACAAGGGTGACCATATACTATTTTGAAAATATAATTAATCTTACCAGTTAATACAATTTTTCCATGTATTCTATGGCAATGGAAACTACTAATTTATAATTAAAGGAACTTTTCAAAATTAGATGATAAATAGGAATTGGTAAGTTGTAAGAATTTTAAATGCTGCAATTCAGACTGCAGAGACCTAACATCTAATTGCTTGCCTCAATTCTCAGCAGACCCGTGTGGGAGAAAATGTTAAACATACAGATTCTTGATTACTTTCCTTGAATATTTGAGAGCAAAAATCTAATAATGTACAGTTTCATAAGCTTAACATGTGATTCTTCTAAGGGCAAGATATTAAACCTCTGATTTATGAGATTTAAACTTTTTAGTTGTGGTTCTCTGTTCAGCATGAGTTTCCAAGTTACTGAAAGATCAGTCACATTAGAATTTATTGTTTTTCACCATTCTCATTCATCATATTTTAATATTATAAATCTATTTCAGATGTTGCACGGAAACAATCTTTAGTCCCAAGCTTTGACAAAGACAATTCTTTTAAAAACTAGTAAAATATTTGTGTTAGTGACACATTCATCATCCAAAGGTCACAGCTTCAAAGTGGAGAAAAGCTAATCTCGAAGAACTTTGGGTGAAATACTGCTCTCTAGTTAATAGATTCAGTGCTGTCACTATGAAGACAGAAACAAGCTTTATTATCCCCGGAGTCTGGTGCCAAAATGAACATTTTTTCTCAGATTGACATCTTTGCTCAAAATCACAAAAACAACAACAACAACAACAACAACGAAACTTTACTCAAGTTATTAAAATCGAGTAGAAATATGCTCCAGGAGATACGAAATACCATTTGGAGTGAAAACATTAGTATAATTTTTATCAAAACATAAAGCACAATTGTGGCAGCGCCATATTTACGGGTGGTAGGGGTGATTATTGTGTGAAATGCTGAACTTAACATGATGTTAATTTGAAGGAGGAGGCAGTAGCATTTTGCTTTCCCTATTGGTCAATTCTTTGAATCGAGAAAGGATGGCAAACTTTTATTTTTTTATTTTTTATTTTTTATTTTTTTGCAGATTTCTGAATTTAAATGGCAAAAGAGCACAACAAATGTAAAAATAGCATTTCTCCTCTGGTTCATTTTACATTTAAGAATTTTGAGAGTAAGCTGAAAGATTCGAGGACCAGATGTTTCACAAAGGTCTAGGAGATAATTTAAAGAGGAGGTAAAGATTCCAAACCTACCATTTGATAAAGACTTGAATACTCCTGAGTCAGTTGTATAGTAGGAATGGAAAATGTTCCAGTATAGCATAGTCATAAACTGTGTGTAAAAACACTGCCTATTGGGAAATAATGATTCTTCTAATTTTCTAATTTTACTTCCTGTGTGGATTTTTTATTCTACTGCAAAACTGCTTTTCCATATTCTGAACATATTTCCATTTTTAAAATCATTGTAGATATTGAGAAGTTCAGACTGTACACTTTAATCATTCAATTCCCTTATTTTTTTCCCCCCAAAGTCCTGTATGATAGTTTAGCTACCATAATGGTAGATAATGCAACTTGTCCTTAGCTATTGTCCTTAGCTATTCATCGATAATTAATACCAAAGTGGTAAACAATATTTGATAGTTTACACCAAAGGTGTGTCATGATTTCTTAGCTTAAATGTCAGATGCCGCTCTGTGTTGTCTACCTGAAAGATAAACTTGGAAATATTCATGCTTTTATTCTTGAAATCACTGAGAACGTTCTCTGATTAAAAGTAAAGCTTTCCTGGCTTTCATGTTCAGCTTGATTTTAGATGGAAAGGCTCCAGTGGTGAGAGAAAAGACTGTAAAGGAAAGCCAAAAGGTCTGTATGTATGTGGAACATGCCTCTGTGGAAAGAGTCTCAAAATGCACAAAACTGTCTTGTGCTGCACCTCAAACATACATACACACAAGTGCTAAGTAGTAAAGGCACCTTTTAGGGAAGGTTGGTCCTAACATTCTCCTACTATACACATGTCTCTGGTGGGGGTGGTCTTGATAGAAAAAAAAAATAATTTCTGAGGAAACTCCATACTGTTTTCCACAGTGGATATACTAATTCCCATTCCCCCCACTAGTGTGCAGGCATTCTCCACATCCTCATGAACACTTGTCTGTTTGATATTAGCCATGGTAACAGGTAGAAGGTAAGATTTCACAGTTGCTTTTATTAACATTTTCCTGTAGATAAGTCATAACGTTCCAATTAGGATTGATAAATTCAAGAAATCTATTGTGCATTGCATGAGTTAGGTTTCATTCATCATGAAAAATTTCTTGAGAAATACAAAGAATGAAAGACTTATTTTGACTCATCATTTAGGAGTTTTCAGTCCGCAGTCGGCTGGCTCCTTTACTTTGGGGCTTGTGTGGAGAAAGGTCTGCACAGAACAATCTTGCTGACTTCAGGAAAGCTGGAAAGCGCGTTCTCCTCTTAGCCTGCTGTCCCACACGCCAGTCTTCTCGGCAAACACCTTCGTAGAAGTGTGCGTCACTAATTTCCTGGGCGTTTCTCAGTAATCAAAGTGACAACCCAGATTAAACATCAGACATATCATAGGTACTGCAGGTAATAACATATTGTATACCTGCAAATTGCTGAGAGATTAGATTTTAAGTGTTCTCATCACACACACAAAAAAAATGATAAAGTATGCGAGGTAACAACTATGCAAAATAGTTTGATTTAACCTTTTCAAAATGTACGTGCCCATTAAAACTTTGCATTGTACACCAAAAATATATAATTTTTATTTTTCAATTAAAAGTAAAATGATAGCACTGTGAAAGTATAGCTTTTGGAAACTTGATATTTTGGATGGGTAAAGACTATGTTTTAAAAGCAAATGAATATTAAAATAAAATTTGCTGTTGATAGTAATTTTTTTGTCTCTTTGAAATATATGTGAGTTTTCACACAGGACAAGTAAGACACTTGTCTATTTTATATCCCAGGAATATCCTCTAAATCATTCCTTTAAGATAGAAATATAAAGCAAGATGATGTTCTTATTTCTACTTTCTTTGGGAGGATAGCAGCCTACATTTGCAGATCACCTCTTTTAATTTGAAATACTATCTTCAGAAATGAAGATATGTGTGTTCTTTTTTGTTGTTATTGTTGTTTTGGTTTTTGTTTGTTTGTTTTTTTCACTTCGTATAAGCCTGTTACCCAGCAGAGACTCAGCTATTCTAATTGTCAAGGACATTTTAACAAAATGTATGTAACAAACGTGCAGTCAATTCCTCTACTGAGCTATGTTGACCATAAGAACTGAGTTTCGTCTGGTTATATGAAAGAGTGATTTTTTTTTCATGCCTTTGCAGGTTCAGAAATGGGTTGCTTATAAAGCACATTATATTTGGATTTAAAGTTCATTCAATGCTAGGATTTTTTTTTCCTTAGTTTTCGGAGAAGTTTTAAGTTAGTAGATTTTATTTTTGAATTAAATTTTCCCAAAATTGTATAATATGTTAATAAATAATTATTTACAAACTTCCCAAGGAGTGCTCAAAATTAACTTCACTTCTTTCACACAATTTGAGCATCATAGTAGTAGTAAGGTGTACTGGTTAGAGTTGAATCAGCAAACAGATCCAGACAGCTCACTTTTTTTTCAGAGAAAAGACAGGATAGATGTTGCAGACTGAGCTTTGTGGCAACAAAACAGCCATTACTGCTTGTTTTACTGTATTTATTTATTTAAAATGGTCTTCAGCCACTAAGGTTAATTTCTCATAGAAAATTTGCAAAGGGAGGGAGAGCTAGAGGGATGGACAGGGGGATGCAATTAGTTGTATAATTCAGTGTGATGTAGATACATACATTTAGATACAAGTAGAAACGCACCAGAGAGTCTTCAAAGGCAGCACAGTCTTTAGCAGGTGTAAGAGATTGAAGGTTGCAAATGCTGGACTACGGTCCCACATTGACAGAACTAGAGTCTTGGTTTATTCTCCTCAGATTGGCCTATAAACCATCAAAAATCGAAGTCAAGAAGTATTTCCAAAGTTGCAATGAAAAAATAGTATATTTCTTGGGAACTTAGAAATGGTAATAGTTACTTAACTAATATAACTAATATAAACTCCAGATTTTATGAAATTTATAAAAATCTGCCCCAGTTTTCCTCAGGTGTTTTTTTTTTTTTTTTTTCATAGTTTAGTCACAGTAGCTAGCTTTTCTTTTTATGATTGCTTGTTAAGATTTAGGTCTAAAATGTTCCCTAAATGTGTTTGGAAGGTCATTGCCTCAGTGGGGCACTATGCTCCTCCAAGAATTTGTCTACTGATGAGTTCAAGAGCTGAATGTGCTGTTGGGAGGTGGGGCCTGTTTGGACCTGAGTTAGTGTCACCCTGGAAGGACGGATTCTTGTCTCCACTCCTCCTTTCTCTCTCTACTTTGGGACTGACATGAGTTGAACGTGAGTGAGCTGCACAGAAGTGCGCTGCTACAAGTTTTTTCTGCCGTGCCCTCAACCCCTGTGTTCTTGCCTTGGAGACAGTGGACTTTGAACTGAACACACTGGAAATTGAGAGCCCAAGAAATCTTTTCTCCTCTAAGCTGAAGATGTTAGGTATTGTGTCCCAGCAATGGGAAATTAAGTAAGATAATTATTTTTTAACGTTTTAAAATATTTTTAAAAATTACTCAATCGCTACCTTACAGTCTCCATTTTGCCTTTCATTCTTACTTTTTCTTAAAAATATTATTTTTAAGATCTCCATGAAAATGTAAATACCTGTGTTGAAGGGTTGTAGTCAAGGTAAAATAACAACATAACATCCGGTGAAGTCGGCATTTATCTGAAAGCTAATGAGCACCTGGCTTGGGGAGAAAAATAAATATTTCATCAGGGCAGATACTGATCATTTCTCTGTTCTAGTTAGTGAATTTAAAATACAATTCAGCTAAAATATCTTCCTGCCTTGTATTCATTAAGACAACATTTCTTTTCTAGGCACTGAATATTTTTC
>PVJO010028592.1:0-17869 GCA_004026905.1 Hystrix cristata
GATTGATTCATGGTGCAACACTAGAATTAAGGGCACTATGATTAAGGATGTGCTACCTACCCTAAGGATGGGTTGCCTGGATAAGATATAAGGAACAGAAAGAGGCTTGCTGCTACTTCACTTGCTTGCTTTTTCTGTCTTCTCCCTGCCATGAACTGTTTTTCCTCAGTGATCTTTCTCTGCTGTGCCACCCTGCCTTGGAGCTAGCTAACTATGGACTGAAACCTCTACAAACTGTGAGCCAAAATAAGCCTTTCCTCCTTTAACTCTGGGTGTCTGGTATTTTGTCTCAGCAAAGAGAAAAGTAACTAAGAGAAGCTCTTTCTCTTTTTCTGATGGTGGCATTCACTATATTCTCTTTAACAGATAGTTGTTTAATTGCTATCTGCAGCACTAGGATCTACCTCAGGTTTGGAGCTGAGGTTACATTCTGTTTCTGTAGTCCAGCCAATGACTGAGCAAGCAGGGGGCCTGGGGCTGGGCCATTTCTGTCTAATGTGGGACATCTCCAGTGGGTGATTTTGTTCTGAAACTTTCTATTGAGTGAGCTGATACTTTATCACATCTATATTGTGAATTGTAGGTTTTCCCTGCCCACTTCTGTCCCCTGGCCCCTTTAATATTTCACAGGCATTATCCTCAATAAACCTCTTGTATTCTTAACTCTGTCTTAGTATTGCTTCTTGGAAGAGCACTAAACACACTCTAAATTAAGACCCAATTTTAACCTTTTAAACAGTCAGTTTGTGACCATGAGCCTAGGAACATTTATTGGCTCATAAAATAGTATTCTTTAGATAAATTATACATATTTCAATATTGTTTAAAATGGACTGCATTTATGTAGCTCTCACATTACTAAAATGTTACTTATACTATATTGTTAAGAAATGGATGGAAGATTGTGTCACTAGGAATAAGACAAACTGAACAAAGAGCATTTCATAAAAAGTAAATTAGACTCGATGGAACAATAATTGAGACTAGAATTCAGAGGGAGGAAAAATAAAAGATGACACAGTAAAAGTCAAAGAAAGAGGGAACAAAGTGAAGAGCTCCTGCAGGGCCCAAGAAGAAGGAGTGGTTTACAAAGAACAGGGGATTTCTTAGAAATGTAAATATTTACTACAACCCCAGGGGGCAGCACAACCACACACCCAAAGTGAAAGTTTGCACAGTAGACTTTTTCTTCCAGCATGAAAAAATGTATGTCAACTGACTACCACAGTGTTGGCAGGAGGCAAGAAGTTACGAGAATCTGTTCGTAACCATGAAGAAGTTTTTAAATTTAGCAGCATGTCACCATTTTGAGTAGGATTCAGCATAGTGACCTCATACAGCATATCCAGGTCATCGTGCTGTTAATCAGGTTATTTCAGATATCAACACCTTTCCAGCCAGACTGGCATTAACTTTTCGGGGGGGAAGCAGAAA
Organism: Hystrix cristata; assembly: GCA_004026905.1. Lineage (NCBI taxonomy): Eukaryota > Metazoa > Chordata > Mammalia > Rodentia > Hystricidae > Hystrix > Hystrix cristata. The sequence goes on from PVJO010028592.1 coordinate 1,435, forward strand.
GAACACAGGTTTATTTATAGTATGCATTAATAGCTCGCTTTTTCTCTCTCTTCTCTCCCTTTCTTCCTCCCTCTTCCCTTCTGCTTTTCTGACTTAATCCACTTTGGCTCTTACTACAAAATGCTATAAACTAGTTACCTCATAAACAACAGAAATTTATTTTTCACAGTTCTGGGGGTCACAGTCTAAGAGAAAAATACTGGCAAGTTTTGCTCTGGAGTTTGGTGAGGGTCTCTTCCTATTTCACAGGTGGCAGCCTGCTGTATCCTCATGTGGTGGAAGAGGCAGGGCGATTATTTTGAGTCTCTTACATAAGGGCACTAATTCATTTTCAAAATACCACACTTGCTAATACCACCATATATATGATTAGATTTTTAGCATATGAATTTTGAGGGGACACAAACATTCAGACTCCCTCATAATCACCATCACTGATTTTTCCTCTTCAACTTATGGAGACACTTTCTGGTTAATTATATCAACATACTTTCAACAAACTCGAAGAAGTTCCTCTGCTGACCCTGTGCTGGGACTTTGTCCAAGTTTATATAGGTCATTACTGGAAGTCTGGAAAGGACTAGATCACTAAGTTTTGTCTAGTATTTAAAGAAGTGAAATGTAATGAGGAAATAGAAACAAAATCAAATAGCAAAGACAGAGCCAAGAAATTGGGGTTCTTGTTCTTGCTGAGGTGCTAAGTTGGTGAGGGACTCTAGGCAAGTCACATGACCTTCCTAAGTCTATTCTAACATTTTGATGGAGCTGTAGCAGATCAGCTGTGAGGCCCTCTCTCTTTCTGTAGTTTCCTAACAGGTGGCTGAGGGTAGATTTAACCTTTCTCGGGGAAGGTTCTAAATTTGAGCTCATCTTCTTGCCCTTTGCCTTTTCCACCTTGCATAGAAGCATTTGCTCTGCATAGGCCTTTGTAGTCAGTGCTCTAAATTCTGAGAATTTGGAATTAGGAATTCAAATTTCATTTCTACTACTTTCTAGCTCTGGCAATGTGATTTTAGCCAAATTCTAACACCTTCCTGAACCTCAGATTTCTTATCTGCAAAAGGAGATTAAAATATGTTTCAAAGGATTTTGAGACTTAAATGTGATAATATACTTGGAAGCACATAATATTCATTTCCTTCGTGCCTCCCGTTATTATGTAATTACAATGCCCCAGACACTTTTCAATATTTGACAATAGAACATTGTTCCCTAGACTAGGTACATGTATAAGTAATGGGAGAAGAGAAACTTTCATGCAAATGTTCTTTAGCTTAGAAGTTAGGCATTGTTTTTCTGTTAATAATTGTCAAGTAAAGTTTCACTTTAAAGTAATTTTATTTATAGTAATTTTATTTGAGTAAAAGGCTCCCAAGTCAGTTTATAGAAAAATCTACAGAAAAACATTAGAAAAAATAGAGAAAAATTATGAGGTGGTACCCTGATGACTAAAGTTTGAAACCACTCTTGGCCTAATTCATCTTAATCTTTATGAACTCATTTAAGGGGTGATTAAGATCATGGAAGCAGAGCACAGGATGGTGGCTATTAGGGGCTGGGCAAGGGTGGAGGAAGGAAGAACTGTTGATCAAAAAGCACAGAATTTCAGTTCTACCAGAAGAATGAGTTCAAGAGATCTGTAGATAAACATGGCTGCCACAGTGAATAATAATAAGTTGTATACTTGGAAATTGCTGACAGAGTGGATTTTAATGTTTCCACTCTGCAGGTGAGGTAATACATATGTTAATTAATTTGATCTAGCCATTCCACAATGTAGACCTATATCGAAATGTCATGTTGTACACTATAAATATATGTAACTTTTTCAATTAAAAAGAAATAAATAAAAGAGAAACCAAATGGAAATTTTAAGGCCCAGAAATGTTGTAGCCAAAACAAAACAAAACAAAAATACAAAAACACTTGTGATACAGATCCATATTCTTATGTTCATCTTACAAACAAAACCAAGGAGATCAACCGTTTATACATTTTGGAAGAATCTGTTTGCCATAATGGCCACAAAAATGATAGGGGAAGAAAGAGTGGATCCCAGAAGCAACAAGGAACAAAGAATTGACCTAGGCACGGCAATGCCAGTCTGGATGCTGAGGACCATGTCCGGGAAAGCTAGACACTAAGTGCGCTAGGGGAGGAAGTCATGAGACACACCGGTCTGTGCCTTGAGGCCTGGCTGGCCAACTCAGGGTCAGACAGGATAAGTCATGGGTAGATGGGCTGAAAAACAGGAAGACTGATTAGAAGGTTTTTTTTTTTAAATTTTATAAAACGTTTGGACAGTTAGGCTTTTGATTTCTATTCTCTATGTAGATAGTTGGTGATAAACTCTCTGTAAATACTTGATGGAAAGATGTAATTTTGGAATATGAAGCCTGCCTGAATTCAGGGACACTGGTCTCTGGTGAGGGGGATTACAGGGAAGTTTGTATCCTGAATAGTGAGACCTAAGTCCATTTCCCATTCAGTTCTGAGAGTGAGGATGGCTAGCCTTATTTCTCCTAAGAAAGAGATTGGTGAGGCGCTATGGCTGGAGAAACTATGTCTCCTTGCAATGGAGGAATAACAGTTGACAGTCTCAGATTGAAAAACCAGGCCACTTATCTAACAGGCTTCACCCATTAGCTTTATGACCTCCCTCTTGAAATGAAAGAAAAGCCAAGTACTACCAGCTTCGAAGAAAGCTCAGACTGAGAGAGTGACACAAACAGAAATGTGAAACTTATAGGGAACAGTCAATTAGGGTATGGAAAAAATTTAAAAGGCAAAGCAAAACTATAATTCATACTCCCAAGAAATAGGTAAATATAATCCATGAACTAAAAACAAGATGATTTCAAAAGGAACAGAAATGAAAAGAAAACACTCCTAGAACCTAAAATAGGAAATGTGAAATAAAAACTCCAGGGTTGTAAAAAATTTGAAGGAATCTGAGAACATAGAGTAAAAGAAAAATAAGATAAAATTAAAAGTGATTAACAAAGTAGATTAGGCCAAAAAGCCCCAAATCTAAATAACAGAAAATTTAAAATAGTAAATGAGAGAAATACAGAAGAGTTTATTCAGAAAATCTTAAAAAATTTCCAATAATAACGAATAAACATTTTCAGATTAAAAGGGATCAGGAACATAGAAATATCCTAGACATTCCCAGAGATTAAACAGACATCCAGCCAACCAACCAACCAAACAAACGAACAAAAACCAAAAACCAAAAACATACAATAAAACCTTAGATCTCCGAAACAGTCGTCATAAAAATACCCAAGAGTAGAAGGTGGTCAGTGTTGTCAGCCTGGCATATGATTGGTAGACGACTGGGTAATGCTTTTAAAAGTTTTAAGGAAGAATCTTCAGTTTAGAATTTTGCACCCAGCAAAACTACCAATTAAGTGGCAGATTAGAAAAAAACCCACATTTTTAGACATCCAAGGTCTGAAAACCCTGATATACATGCCTTCTCAGGGTATGACCAGAGCAATCCCTCTCCTCCATGGCAGTATGATCTAAACTGTGAAAGTATATGCAGTTGAACAAGCATGATCCAACATGACCAGAAGCAAAGAGAATCTTCAAGTTGATGACAGGAATTCCCCAGGGAGGCAAGATGCAGCAGACTTAGAGGATAATTTCTGTAGGTTGTACACGTAGCATGGAGAGCCCCCAGAAGTTGTTCCAAGGGATAAAGAACCTGAGAGATCTCCCAATGTACTGGACCTATTGAAAAGTGAATAAACCTTTTTTAAGGTTTATGCCTGAAAACATGAACATTAACATATCCAATTAAACTTCTAATAGACGAGAGAAAACAAAACGTTGAACAACCACAAAATGGCAAGCCAGACTATGTGGAGATGGGAAGGGGATCCAGGAATGGGGAAGGTGGGAAGGAGGGAAGGGGAGAAGGAAGTAAAAAGGATCAAGATACAAAATGTATATGTACCAATTCCCCATGATGAGTGAGTTTGTTATGTATTGCAAATACTAATTTTAAAAAAGTAAAAAAAAACCCACCCAGGAAAGCATTACTATACATGTCAGCAGTGAATAATACTCACACCAGAATCATAGTACTAACACAGAGCAGTAGCGAACCAAAGTAGACATATGAAGGTCAGAGAGAAGCCAGTGTCTCTGTGTTTGGGGGTGTTGAGGTGAGCTGGACAGGGGAGAAGAGACTGGATGTAGAAGGACGGAAATTCTCATCTTCCATAGTTGGAAGTCAGTAGATAATGTGCAAAGGCAAGGATTGAGAACTTTACAAGGGGCCTATCTTTCAGAAATGGGCAGAAAAATGTTCGAGGCAGGAAAAGAAAAGTCAAAAATAGTTTCTTGAAGGAGTGGAATCGAGAATAGCAAGGCAGACTGTAGACTGTTTTTAGCCATGTGACAAACATTTAAATTTATATTTGTGTTTTATTTGGATTAAAACAAGTGAAGAAAATTTTAAAATGAGGAAGAGTGAGGTTAAATATTTAATTCAAGGACGGCAGAGACAGATCTGAATTGAGGTGTAATTAGTTTCTAGACCCAAACTGTTAAGTTCTTTCTCCTTATTGGCCCCTTCTCTGGTCTCTTCCTTCCCCTTCACCCCCTTCCCCAGTTATATCACTCATTCTCTCCTGATCTCCCTCCCTCTTCTCCTCTTCTTATCTCTTTTCCACCTTCTTTGCCGAGACTCAAAATGCACTGAGCTCCTGACCCTTTACAGATGCTCAAGGGGCCTTCCTGGATGGGCTGGTGCCCTCCTTGGCCATTGCTGTGTCTCTGCTGGCCCCTGTCCCCATCACCCAACACCTGGCACAGGCTGTACTTGCAATGCTTTAACAACCTGGGCACTGTTCTTCTTAAATTTAGGAGTGGCAATTCTCACATGTGAAGTCTTAAATCTGCAGGGTATATTTTTAGACCTATTATTTCAGGAGAAGGCAAAAGCCCTGCACCTTTTGGGTGGATTTCATGAGTCCCCAGGAATATCCAGAACACAAAGAACTAAAAGATAACTACACTCCTGAGTAATTTAATAGCTTCTTGGCTCAGCAGATATATTATTTTGGTAAATTAGGAGGAAAACTTTTCTGATAACAAAAGTAATAATTCCTTCTTGTGAAAGATAAGAGATACAAAAAAGCACAAGGAATAAAATGAGACCATGTGCCATGAAACCTTCTGAAGATAATCAGACTTAACACATCGGTGCCTACCCTTCTATTCTTCTTTTCTTTTTATGGAGAGGTGTTCCTACATTGCTTTTTAGAAAAATTGAAGATAATTTCTCTATATATATTGTATATAATGTTTATATATGTATATTTTATAATATTTTTGCATTGGTATTTTTAAAATTTTTCTTTAATGTAATGTTAAATTTCTGTATGAAATGTAGGTACACAATTGTACTACAATTTGCATATAATTCGGTAAATATTTTTGTAGGCTCAAAGACTTTATTGTTGTAGAGTGGCTAATGACTACATGCTCTAAAGGACTATTTGCTGCTCACTCCCAATGTCCATGTGGCCACGACAATGCTTGAGAGTGCAAGTTGTGTTTCTCCCATTTGGGCTGGTAGAACAGTATAATTCCCAGGCCTCCTTGAAGTTAGATAAAATCATAGAACCTTATGAGAAGTGAAGTGGGGAGGAGCAGCTTTGAGATTTTCCAATTTACTTTGGCTGCCACGGAGACCCCAAAGGTCTTGATTTGGTATGATGGAGTCACAACACAAAGCAGCATTTGTCCCCAAGGCAAAACCTGGAGCTCAGATATCCCCGATTGTTGCTAGACCTGCAAATCTCTCTGAATGAATAAGAAATAATAAATTTCTATGAGGTAACCTCTATAATTTTTGTATTATGTGGCTCTCAGCATATGGATAGCCTGTCCTGACTGACAGAGACCATACAGAGAAGTGATTTAATACAATTTGCAGCGAATTTTCTCTGATTTTTCTCAGGCCACAGCAATATACTGATTATCATTCGGCACTTATTGATTATTGTATATACAGGTAGGGTGTCATTAAAAAGGACACAACAGTGAGAAAGACATAGCCCTGCTCTCCCAAGCAGTCAAGGGAGGATGACACAGATTATAAAATAACTGGAAAACGATCAAAAGTAAATGCTCCCATTAGTGGTGCACTACTTCCTATAGGTTCACAGAGAATAGGATAATTTGGGGGACAGATCCAGGGAATGTAAAACCTTGCCTAGGAGTTGGCATGGGAACGTGGTAGAGGAAGACCTTTCTGGGCAGAGAGAAAAGCACTCACAAAGCCACAGAAATGCGAAATGGCACTGTGTGTTTGGAGCAGCAGAGTGTCTATATGGCAGGGAATGAGAGACAGTAAAACTGCATGATTTCCAAAAATAGGAGGTGCATTGGCTTTTAAGATTAACTATCTTATTGTTAAATAACTCAAGGGTAGGAAAATCTTATGCAAGATGAAAATGTTTCATCTTCTTAGTTTTCACTACTTGGCCCTGATTTTCCTCCCTGGTGATATTAAAATGAAAACCAAATCCATTTTATGTGATAGTTCTTCAAACATTTAAGATACTTTCATATCTCCCTGAATTTTGTGTCATTTTGGGCATTAGTTCTGATCTCAGTCAGGATGTGGTATGTAAAGTCTCGTGTAAAACTTCATATATAATGGATGTTCAATGTATATTTGATGAATGAATATACAGATCAAACCAGAGGCAGTCAGCATTGTCTCTATTCACAAAATTATGAAGGACAATAATTATGGCACTTATTAGTTACCATTTATTGGACACTAAAATTTTTACAGAATTCTATGATGTACTTATTATTATCATTGTCCCTATATTGGAAATGAAGCTGATGAGGGTTACAGAAGTGAAGAACCTTGCTCATGTATGCAGGTAATAAGTGGTAGAGCCAGGGCGCAAACTCATGTATGTTGAACATCTGAGGCTGAGTTTCATTATTTTGAAGTGTCTTAGGTGCTCACCCAACTCTTTTGCCCACACTGGCAAGTGGACATTGCATCTCATGTCACATGTGAGCCTTATGAACTTGCTCAGTTCAGAAGTAGGATTTGTCTGATTTCAGAATCTTTGACTGCTCAATCCTGTCATACTATTCTAGGAGATTTAGCTTGTGGGTTAATCAGAACTTTTTCTGATAGAGATACAGAACTCCACCTCCATGTTTCCCTAACTTCTCTCCTCTTTTGTCATTTCACTCAAATCAATTTTCATATGAATAAGTTAAAAAAAATAGAGGGAATAAGTTTTTAATGCCATTTTAAAAGACTTACAGAAGCCAGATGTCTGTGGTGCTGCATATCTGTGATCTTAGCATTCTGAGAAGCCGAGACAAGAGGATCACAAGTTCGAGCTCAGCCTGGGAAACTTTGCAACTCAGCAACATCCATAGTGATGTCTGGAAAGAAAAATCATGTTTATTTGCTGCTTTTGGATTTGCCTCCTGCTGCTTGGCTCCTGTCAGAGTAGAGTGGAAGGGGTTTTCCCCTTGATGTTGGGTAAGATGAAGAATGTCCTGAGCCATCCTGAACTCAGGGGACTTTCCCTGAACCAGCATCATCACTCTCATGGCCTAGAGCAAGTAACAAACCCTCTTTACCATTCATTTTCTTTCTATAAATGTAGTAGTGGTAGTAACATAAGTAGTGGGACCATATAATTGCACTTACCATGTACCACCTGCTTTATATGTGACATACATGCCACTAAACTCTTTATATTAATCATTACAGTAACCTGAAGAAATGGCCATTAACTCAATTTTATAGCAGAAGAATGAAAGAATTAGTTGAGCTAAATGACTCACTCAAAGTTATACAGATAACAAACTGAATGGAATTCGTCCAGGCCAACAGTGGTATCATGGAGTTGTGAGATTTAGAGTTCAAACTGCCGAGGTGAGAGTTTGGCCTGGCCTCCACATTAAGTCAAATCCTCACCTAGAGAAGCTGCCCACCTCCTAGGTCATATTTTCAACTAAATGAGAAAATACACACACCATTGTAAAGTACATTTTAGCTAACCAGAGGCACTGAATGATATAGTTATGAGGCTCTACAGTAGTGGTTAAGTGTTTACTAACTCTTTTGAGAGCTGTGAATCTGAGTGACAGATGCCTAGAGAAAAAGAGAGATCTGCAAAAATTAACCTTACATAAACTTTTGAGGATTTATGGATTCCTGTACATCTTTGGGCATCCAAGGGCTAATGAATCCAAGGTTAGTATTTCCTGTGAAGGAGTGACTCTCTCAAATGACAGACTTTAGGAATGATGATTCTCTAAGTGTTCTTTTCTTTCTTCCTTTAAGGCAATATCTTAAAACAAAACAAAAACACGAAACAAAGCAAAAAATCTTTTGGAGTTACTACCTCTTCCATCAACCAACCACACTCACCCCATCCGTTGGGGGCCTGTGGTCTCTGTTGCTTCTTGGAGCACAGTGGAACTTTTCAATTATTGTGTGCATACACGTTCAGCACCCGGCCCTGCATTTTCTGCCTCAGCTCCTTCAGCATAATTATCTCCATGCATTATTTCTACTTCATACAAATGCATGCAACCTGCCAGCATTGAGAAAGTAGGACTGTGCTTCACTGCCAGGGTTTTCTGCACAGATTTTTATATCTCCCCACTTGTAAATAACCAGGAATAACCTGAAATTTTATGTAAACATGCACATCTCCTCTCAGGGGCCCGGACAGTGGTGTGGTGGTGGATGAGAGGAATGCCTCATCCCTTCAGCACCAAGGACAGAGGCGGTACCTAGTGGGGCTGAATAAGGGAGTTACTGAATGAATTTAGTACTGTAAGCAAAAGTAACTATCCCTAATTACTCTCTGATGACTCATTTAATCAGCTGCTATATATTAAATGCCAATTACATTTCATCTCTATGCCATCCATTAACAGTTTAACCCTGAACAATACGTGGAAATCACAGCTGACATGAAGCTTATAATCTAGTTGTATCATTTAAATACTAGTCAACAGATGCAGTTTTCCTTAGCAAAACTTAAGGTAGAAGGAAAATATTATCTTGATGGCTTTTTACTCTTCTATTCATTCAATCACAACCATTTTTGTCAATCTACTCTGTTTATGTTTGGAACTGTGCAAGGCATAGGCATTACTAGGTCTAACACAGTGTTTCTCTATTTAAGCACTATCGACATTTAGGCTGGGTAATTCTTGATTGTGTGGTTCTGTTCTGTGAATTGGAGGATGTTTAGCAGCATCCCTGGCCTCTACCCACAGCTGAAAGTAAGTACAGATGACATGGTATGTCCCTGGGCTGGAGGCAAAATCACCCCCACTGAGGACTGCTGATGCAATTAATCTGACATCAACAATAAGGCCATTTTACTAATACTAATATCCACAACAACAATCACAATGAATGGTATAGCTCCTTTCTGTTAGATTTTTTGGCCGGGTTCATCATCTTATTCAATATGCAGCACAACCCTATGCTATAAAAGTAAATATTTATTTCTATATCTCTAAAGGTTTAGAAAGAATAACTATATTCACAACCGTTCTATATATATTAATAAAAGCTTTTGAAAACAAGAACCAATATTCCAATTGTTTAAGGATGAATTATGGTACACACTTTTTAAGAAATGGTAGATGCTACAAATGAATAGACTGGATTTTTAGAGAAGTATTGAATTATTTGATAGAGCAGAAATGCTAAAGCAAACAATTCTCATATGATAATATATAAGATCTATCTATATCAACGTGTACAAATTTTTCTTTGTGCTTTTGTTTATTTTGGCTAAACTTTTCACTTTACTCATTGTACATTTATTTCCAGTACATTCTTTCAAACACAATTTTTAATGTTCATTGCATTTTTAAAAAATTTTTACCAAGAACATGTATTGGTACATTGTATGCATAATGATCATAATCAACATGGTTATTTTGTACCTGTACATGATATATCTTGGTTTTCCCCCCTCTTCCCCTCCCCTCCCTTCCATTCCCCCACCCCTCCCTATTCGCAACAGGTTTATTTACATTTTTCCATTTTTTCCCCTTTCATCTTACTTTTCTTTTAACCTTCCTTCTTTTTCCCCCTTTTCCCTATCTGGTTCTCCTCTCTTTTGAATATTATCTTTTTTAATTTTTACATAATATCTGTTATCTATTGTCCTTATTTACACTTATGGTTTCTCATATCAGAGAAGCAATTCAGTGTGTACCGATAAGTGTCTGATTTATTTCACTTAAGAGTATGTTCTCAAGGTACATCCATTTACCTACAAATGTCTCTTGTTCGTCCTTTTCTTAAGGTGAAGAAATAAAAATAGCAAATAAATATATGAGAAAATGTTAAACATCATTGGTCATTTGAGAGATGCAGATCAAAACAATGCTAAGATTCCATTTCACTCCAGAAAGAACAGCTATTATCAAGAAATCAACCAATAACAAGTGTTCATTGCATTTTATGCACTGTCATTGAATAAATTTTACATTGTACACTTTCTCTCACTAATAAAATGAGCATGACAAGATGTCCAAGCTTCAGGACAATAATTAATAATTAAGTTAAGATGGCAAAATCACCTTAGTGTGCATCATAGCTAAACTAGCCAACTCATGGATGAAGAATTCAAATTAAGGAAGGAGAACTGAAGTGCTTTAGGTCAAAAGTATGCAAACCAAATCTGGCGTGCCCCTTGTTTTTGTGAATACAGTGTTATTGAAGCACAAGCATGCTCGTTTGTTTATACGTTGTCCGCCAGAGCTTCCAACCTGCAACAGAAGAGTAGACTAGCCGCAATAGAGACTCTATGACTCCCCAAACCTAAAATATTAGCTGGGTGAGGTGATACAGACCTGTAACCCAGAATTTGGGATACTGAAGCAGGAGGGTCACATGTTCGAGTCCCACCTGGGCAATGAGGCAAGATCCTGACTCAAAAAGCAGGCTGATGATGCATCTCAGTGCAAGGGCCCTGGGTTCAATCTCCATGGTGGGGGGAGGGGCAAAAAGCACATGTAACTCTGACATAAAATGTCAGTCCCTACTACTGTTCACACTGTCACTGGGCTAGATAAAGACTTTCAACTGATGTATCTCTTTCTGGGCAGGACTAAGGTGGAGTGGAAAATCTCTGAGCTCTGGAATTGGATAGGATTTGAATCCTGTCTCTGTCATTCGGAAGTTGTTTGGCCTTGAACATGTAACTTGATCTCTGAATATCATTTCCCTATTGAGTGAAACTGGGATAAATACATACAGTATTTTTTGTGGTTTATGAAAATTTGATAAAGTCTCTGGTTTATCCTCAGAATAGATATTAAAATATAGTGCCCTTTCTACATAATAGCTTTTTTCTTTCACTCAGTCACTCAAAAATATTTAGCAAAGACCATTAAAGGTAACTTGAGAGGGACTGATGTGCACTGATGGAAACTGAGGGTATAAGAAAGTTAATGGCAGGCATGACCTTGAACTCAAGAAATTTAGTCGTGTAGAAAGCTGGCAGAACACATACCTAACCCAGAACTTACTCAAACAAGGCCTCCTGAAGGAAAGAACATTTAATTTAATCCAAAACTCTAAAGAAGTGTCGGGATTAGCCAAGCATGGGAGGATGGGAAGGGAATGTTCCAGGAAAAGGAAAGAGCAATAGTAAAGAGCAATAGAATTTAAGATTACCAAGTCATCATAAATTGAAACAGCTACTGGTAAAAGACAGAATTTAAAAAGATGGTCAGCAAAGTTTGAGTGGGAATTCAACTTGGAGAAGTGGTGGGGAGAGATACGGCTGGAAATGTAAGAATGATCTAGGTCCTAATAAAACATTACAGCAGACACTGTTAGTTGTCTGTCTGAAGGACACGACCTCTCCCTAACTAAAAGGACTATGACTACTACCTTCTCAGGGGCACAGCAAGTGCAGCAATGAGTGGTCCAAGGTGACTTTGCGATTGAGATCTAATCAACGAGTTGTAAACGAGAGAAGTCTGAAGTCTTTTGAGGGAAAAAGTTTTCCAAATCAAAATTACAGAGAGAGAGCCCCTCTCTTCCTTTTCCTCACTTTTTGCTTTAGATTCAACCAATACACATTGACACCCTGAGCTGCTCAGCATTTTATCCTGATAACTAAAGCCAACAGGCTGAAGATAGAGAAGGAACTGCAGGAAGATAGATTTCCAGGGTTAATGTGCTGTCTCTATTGTCATCTAGAAGCAACCTTAGGTCTCTGTGAGTTTGAACTTCCTTTTCAGAAAGCAAGCAGGGACAAGAACAAAAAAAAGCCTCGTGAGCCAGGTTAAATGACATGTAAGGAGAAAAGAAAATAAATGCCTCAGTCTCTCAGGTCATTTCCACTGCCAACAACTGAGTCAGCTCCAAATGGATTAGGTAAGTAAATGGATTGGCTGCTGGTTAACTGCAAACAATTGAGTTCCAAACTCTATCTTTGTGAGCTGGCCTTGCAGCTTCCTTATCCGCAAAATGGAGGTGATAATAGAAGGGCTTGTTGTGAAGATTAAATAGTGTGTTGAGATTAATAGAGTTGGGGTACTTGCCTAGGGTCTGGTACCTAGTAGATGCTCAATGTGGTGGACAAACATTAATTCTGTTTTGTCGTTATCAGAAAATTCAGATTTCTTAAATGACTTGGTTTTTTTTTTGTTTTTTTTTTTTTTTTTTTTTTTTTTTTTTTTTTTTGAGACAGGATCTCACTGTATAGTTTGGGCTGATCTTGAACTCACTATGCAACCCAGGCTGGTCTTGAACTCATGGCGGTATTTCTGCCTCATCCTTCTGAGCACTGGCATTATAGGAGTGTTTCACCTCACCCAGCTCAAATAGCCACATGCCAGCACAAACCAGAACTTTTATGGGCATTGTATAGAGGATTGAATGAGATATTTTCCAGAGTAACGTCATCTCGTTCCAAACTATATATGTGATTCATGTGCATCTTGAGAAGTTAATTTACTTGGCGGCAGTAAAGCAGAAGGGGATCAGAATAGGCAATATTAGAAACATCACTTTTGAAGAAGATAGTGATTATTTCATAAAAGTTTTGTTACATGTGTTTATACATGTGCTGGGTTATAATTATAACATATGTTACTGATTGTGGATTATATCAAAATATTTTTTAAAAACACAATTCTCTAAGATTCCTTGCAACTCCGGACTTGGTTTGGAGTCCATGAAACTGAAATGGATGCTGAGCTGGAAGTGTTTTAAGAGGTCCAGATGGGCTGAAAAGTCCACAGGAAAATCAAGCCGTAGCCTAGAAAATAAATGTTCCATATCCTGGGAGCAGAGTTACTTTGTAGGACTGGCTATTGTAGGATGGATTTCCTCACAGGCATAATAATCCCTTTTAATTCCCATTTCTAATTGTAGCCTTGTACAGTGCTGACATCATGGACTGAATGGGGGATGTAGGCTGCAGATTAATGGAAAAATACACAACCACCTTTATTTAAGCATTTTATCCCTCGGTCATTTAAGGAGAAACTACTCAGAAAAATATGTAAAATGCATCCATATAGAAATAGATATTTCTGCAGTACCTGTTCTATTTTGGGGGCTGCCCATTGCTAACAGATGATTGCCTAAGTGTTATAATTGGCATTGTAGGGAGGAAGACAGGATTAGAATCAAGGACTTTGATTTAAAGTTTTGTTCTTTGTGGCTCTGAGCAAATCACTTACTTATTCCCAGCTGGTCAGTAATAAAAGCTTCATTTCAGAGAGCATTTGCCATGTGTTGGTCATGTTCAAGATGTTGCTTTCATACCAGATATTAACCCTGAAAGTTAGTCGAACCTGGCAAACCACCAGCTTCACACTGCAAGGCTATCATCAGAGCAGAATCTAGACATGAGTGTGAATCTGATTGACTGAATGCTCACAGTATTTCCATTAAATTTATCTATTTCCTTCCTATTAGTATAATTATGATCATTATATTTGAAATTATGACCATTATTCTTTTAAAAAGTCTGAATAAACCTAGATGTGCTTATTGTTATAGTACTTTTACTATGCAAATCATTTTATTAGGCCCTGCTTATGTGTTGGTTTCCTGTACTAGACTGTACCTTAAGACAATAGATTCTTGAAACACTTGGCTGTGTCTTGTTGTTAATTTACACAGTGTTTGATACATAGTTATGTGTCCTATATTGGCTGTACTGCAAGAAGTATGTGCAGTTTCTAGCCTGTTATTGTGAAGACTACGTCTATATTTGCAACCATGTCTGTGTTTTCACAACTCATCTTTTATTTTTTTCTTTTAAATATGCTTTTTAAAATTTTATTTTAATGGTACATTTTAGATGTACATAGTGATAACATTCATCATAGGGGATTTGTACCTGTACATGACATATCTTGTTGCTTCTTTTTTTCCCCATCCCTCTTCCCTCCCTTCACCCCCTCCTCCCTGCTTATTTACAAAAGCTTTGTTTCCATTTCAGAACTCATCTTTTAGATTACAAAAGTTAAGAAGAGGTCAGGAAAAATATTCAACATTTAATAGATTACAGGCGAAAAATATTTTTCTTAGATTATCTAACTTTAATTATTTCTTTATTTTCAAACTTACTTTAATAACCATATATTATTTAATTAAAGTTGCTGGTTGATTTATAAAATCACTAAAACAAGTAACATATTAATTCATCAAAATGAGATAAATTAATATCTTTAATCTATCAGATAAGTCTTGAGGTCCTGAGATTTAAAAGGTTTGGAAAGCAAGATAAACGGAAAAAAGCTCGCAACTTGGGTGACTTTGCTGGGACAAGACATGGTAGTCTCCCAGGCTCCCAAGTTTCCTTATGAATCATAAAATTTCATCTGTAAGAGGTAGTTGAAATTAAGCCTTCCCTGACCCATTTCATGTCTCCAAATTTCTAATTTAGTACTATACATGCTGCTGTATAGTAAACCACATTCCGTTACTAGTCAAGATGGTTGTTAGAGGGTTCCATAGCAGAGGTAATATTAGCGTCTCTGAAGTCTTATTGATTTGTCCTACTAGACCTTCCAGGGCAAAAAAGAATATGCAGAATATTATTTCCATTTCTCTCCGTTCTACTGAACATACCCCATCTGTGAATCACTCTTCAGACATTTTGCCTATCAGCTCTTTCACCATCTTGGCTAGTGATTTCTAGAGAGAAATTTTATGACAGTGATTAAAGTATAGGATTTGGAGGTAAATGGATCTAACAGCAAATCTGTACTGCATCCCCTATAAACTGTTTTACAGTGATAACCAAACTTACAACAATGAGAAATAGTTTATTATGTTTGATGATCATGATCGCAGTTGATGTTTTTGGGTGTTTATCATAAACCAGGCACTGAATAATGGGCTTTTGGAAATTTATTTTAATTTTTAATTGATGAATATTAATTGAATTATTTGTATTTCTATGTTCATTGCAGCATTCTTCACAATAACCAAGATATGGAAGCAACCTAAGAATCCATTAATAGATCAATGGATAAAGAAAATATAACACACACACACAGCACACAAGCACACACACACACACACACACACAATGGAATACTCTACAGCCTTAATGAGGAAATTCTGCTATTTGCGACAATATAGGTGAAACAAAAGGACATTATGCTAAGTAAGATAAGCAATACGCTTTGTGTATGAGATCTCATTTCATTTTCAAACTTTGATAAATTGGGATAGTAGTAGCATCCTTTATGGAGTTGTGATATAATTTAAATACTGCAATGCACATAGAGCCTGGAATGTAACAAGCACTTTATTAAATACAGAAACAGCAGCAACAACTGTGGCACTCACAATGGGGTGTAATACACTAAATGAGGTCACTCCTTCAGGATGACAGCTCTGCTCTTACTTATGGGAATGAAAGTGGAAGTTTTTTGATAGGAAATGAGCCAGAGAGGCCAAAAGGGAAAGAGCAACCATTCCATACTAAGTTGTGTTGCCATTTTGTCTGGAGCCAGTCATCTGAAAGTGAATATTTTAATGACTGTATTTTAATTGCTCTTCAGAAAATAATCTCCTTGTATCTTGCATATGTGGTGGGAGTCCCCAGAATGTCCTTAGCTAGTGCAATGAATAAGAATATAAGCTCTAGATTCAAATTTTCTGCATCCAAATCCCATTTTTGTAGAATGTACTAGCTCATTATCTGAGTAATTTTATTAATTTCTCTATAGCTTACTATTTATCAATAAAACAGGGATAATCATCTTATGTTACTATAATGAGTTGTTTTAAGAGTTTAACGAGCACTAGTAGGTATGAAATGCCCAGGAGGCAGGATGGAAATTTGCTGGCCATTTTTTCTGTCTTTTGTAGAATAAAAGAAAGATGACCTGAGTTCGATCCCCGGTACCACAAAAAAAA
>PVJO010028593.1:0-17922 GCA_004026905.1 Hystrix cristata
AAAGTAAGATATTGAGCACAATATCTAATTTACTTCTAGGCATTTAGGAAATTGTAAACTTTGCTAGGAAACTGATAAAAGATGCCATGCTAGTTCCATATAGTTACATAATAAACTACCACAAACTTTCAATTTAAAACAACATGCGTTTATTATTTCTAATTTCTGTAGATGAGTAGTCCAAGCTGGGGTGAGCTGGCACTAGCTGGCTTCTCTGCTTAGGTTCTCAAGAGTCTGAAGTCAAGTTTTCCAGAAAGATTGTTCCCTTATTTGACAGCTCTGTAAAGGAGTCATCTTCCAAGCTCATTAAGGTTGTTGGCAGAAATCACTTTCTCCCAGCTGTAAGTCTGATATATCCCTCTTTTCTTGCTATTTATCAGCTATTTGTGGATCCTAGAGGTTTTATCCATTCATTAGTTCTGACCATCTCCATCTTCCAACCAACAACAGTGACTTAAATCCTTCTGACATTTCATATTTCTCACTTCCTCTTCTCTAACCAGCTGGGAAAAAGAATCTCTTTTAAAGGGCTCTTGTGATTAGGTCTGACCCATGCTGATAATCTCCCTGTTTTAATATTAACTGATTTTGGATGGTTAATTACCTTGGTCATATTCCTTCTCTGCAGTGCCTAGATTAGTATTTGAGTGACTGAGACAAAGTAAAAAACTAATTACACTAAGGGGCCAAGTATCTTGGGAACCATCCAGTAATTTTGACAACTGCCAGTCAGCTCACTCCAGAAAATCAGGGAGTAAATTAAGAATAAGGAGATCAGGTGATTCAGAATAGATAGGCTCAGTACAGGAAAGAAGAGCAAAGAAATCATGACAGCTACCATGCCGTCTTGGAAAAATACAAGCATACTCTACATCAGGAGGCTCAGAGACTGTTAAAAGTATTCCCGGTGAGAAGAAGAAAAAAGAAATGGATCGATTATTTAATATGTTTGAATGCTTGAAAGAGCAGTATCGAGGCCTTTAAAGATTTGTCTTTGTATAATCGTATTTAAATTAAATTGAGATAATCCAATAAAATGTTGGAAAATTAACAGAAGGATATAACCAAAGGTTGTACAAAAGGCAAATATAATGCTGGGTGATATTTATATACTCCTGACAAATGTAACCAGCGGATATTTATATCACAAAACTAAATCGATAACATTGGAAGAGAGGACATAAGAAAAGATAATTATCTGAGATGGTGGGTATGCCAGCTACCGTATTTTAATTATTAGACATTGATAAATGTTTTGAAATATCACACAGTACCTTATTACCCTGTAAATATATGTAATTATTACTATGTTAACCAAAAGTAATAAATAAAAAACGTTTTAGAAAATGAAATAGAGGTTACATAGACACCTAATCACATACCATAAAGTCAATAGATAGTATATGCCAGTATAAAATTAAAACAGCAATTTAAAATATTCTTCAAAAATGTGGAAATAAGTGCAAGAATAAAGAGATACAAGAAAAATAAAATAATTACTTTGGGAGGTGGCACATGGCTCTGTTCTCTTATAGGCACTTCAGTGGTTTCAGATTTTTTATATTTTTATCTAACATTTGATAAATAGTATTGTAAAAATATGTTTTATGTATACACACTTTGGTCAATGAGGAGTTATGAAATTATACTGTATTCTAAACTTCAGGAAATTAAACAATATAAAATTCTACTTTCAAATATTTGTAACTTATAGTCTTTCCTCATTATTTCCGAGGAATCCATTCCAAGACCCCTAGTGGATGACCAAGCCTGCAGAAAGTACTAAATTCTAAATATACACTAAGGTTTTTCCTGTACATTAATACATATGATAGATCTTAATTTATAAATTAAGTAATTCACAACAACAATAGAATCATTCTAAGAAATGATGGAATAAATCCCTTGGTTGTATTTTCTGTGTCTCTGCCTTTTTCTCTCAAAATACAGTATGGGACTCAATCTTTCTGTGTTGAGGTGAGTTGATACGATATCTGTATGATGAGATGGGGTGATGCGAATGCTTGCAAAATGTGATGCGAGATACTACTGACCTTCTCATGATGTCAGAAGCAGAGGCTAGTGCTTCACCTGACCCTGGGTCACCATGCTGTAACAATGTCAATCAAGTAGTATGTATCCTGTGGATGTGTTGGCAAGAGGAATGATTTATGTACGGGGGCAGGCTGGAAGTGGCGATATTGCACTACTCAGATGGCATGCAGTTCTAAATTTATGAATTATTCATTTCTGGAATTTTCCATATGATATTTTCAGACTGGAGTCGATAGTAACTGAAGCCATGGGAGAAGTAACATGTGAGAGAAGGAGAGGCTACTGTGTTTTATGCATGTGCTCAACTGGAGAGTCTGTATCATCACTTGCATTCATTAAAATAATACACTAGAAACTGGTTAATCGACAACATTTACATGAAAGGAGCATCAACTAATAAATGTGTATGTAAATTCACTCGAGTCTTGCTGAAATTTGCAAATTCTCAATATTTTGTGAGTCTTAGCATCATGATAAACTTTTGTCAAGCTCAAAATCACTTTGCTAACATGTACTAATGATGATACCACTGAAAGACCTTAACAAGTCTCTATTTTGAGAAAAGGGTATTCAACAAAGACACTTTCACTAAAATGCTAATAGTTAACAGACATTTGCCTGGCAACCACTACTCCTAGCACGTATTTTCCTAAACTTGCCTTGTTCAGAAAGAAGGGAATATTTTAGTTCTTGACTTTTAATACTTCAATTGCTTTGCTTTCAAAATGTCTATAAAAATTCGTGGATGGTCTTAGGATATGTCTTAAAACAGGTCAGTAAGTTCAAATGAGTTGAAGTATAGTGAATAGAATGACAAAAATAATTATGTGTTGAAGTATTAACATGATCTTAGTGATCTGAAGATGAGAATGATTTTTGTGCACTTCTTAGGGTTGAGTTGTTACCTGTGCATGACATTGGGGTACTATTTATCATCTATATATATTTGATTAACAAGCCATTATACAGAGAATATAATAGCCAATAACACAGATTCTCTTTCTACAGAATCACTGGAACCAAGCTGTATTTAACTTTTATTCTCACTATTTTTTTTTTATCTTCTTGACTTATTTTGAATTTAGGGCATTATTTTTTGTCTTGCCAGTATGTTTACCTGTAAACTGAATTTTAGGGTAAATATTACAAAGGAAGAGATTAACATTCAAATTATCACTCTTAGCTACCTAGAAACTCAGAAGTGTTTATATGTACAATATAGCTATTGACTCATTATCAAAAAATTTACGTTTGTATCTAAATGCAACTTTCAAATATCTCCTGCATACCTGAGAGTGTTGTTAGTATATCTAGTGTCGATAAGACTTTGCTTTATAACCAGCTGAATAAATTTTTAATTTGATATTAGAGGTACATTTGGAAGGAATATTCACTTAACATAAATTCATTTTACAAAAATTTGGCTGGAACATACCGCTTCTACTTAGCAAAGGAAATCTAACACCAAAAGAGAAATCACCATATTCTGTGTTTATTTTGATCTCTACCTTTCATCTCTAATAATTGGCTTAGCTGGTATGGTCTATAAATAATACAGGAGCTATTGATTTTACATTTTGTTTGAGATTGTTTTATCTCCTTAAAAGTTTAAGTGGACCAATCTTATTGTCAGCAAATATGAAAATCCTGTGTGCAAATGTACCATCTTTCATAATTTTTTGATATATCTAAGCAATCATAATAGGAAGACCTTTAAATATATTGTGTTCAAACTACAGGCCTAATAGACTAATAGTATGGTGTAGAGTCTTGGAATCCCAAGAATATGTACATAATTTAATGAACGTAAGGACAAAGGACAATTGATGGATTGTAGGATGACATCCCATGTTAGAAAGGTTTTTTGACCAACAAGAATTGTGAGAGGAATTCAATGCAAATACATTCTAGTTAAGTTTACTTACAGAGTTATAAAGCCTTCTAAATTTTTAACATCTTCCATTCTAAATCTACTTTTTCTGACTTCATTTTCAAATTATACATACTGCGCCAAAATGACAAACTAAATCATCGTGTGTTCTAATCCCCAAACCAATGTTTTCATGTTATTGAATACAGTACTGCTTTCACATATCTGCATCTGAAGAACGTATCAGTCTCCACAGCCCTCTGTGCAAGGAAGATGAATAATAATACAGTATTTTATCCTCTCTTTGTAGTTATAGAAATTGAGGCACATAAATTAAAACATCTTAGTCTTATATACTGTTCCCAAAACAGAGTCATGTTTCAAATTCAAATCATCCTGACTCTTGTTTATGCTGAAGGATTAAGTCAGTCTTTGATAGCAGTGGAAGGACATAGTTATTTCGTAGACAGGTTCTCTTTTTTCTAAACTAGGAAATGTGCCAATTTATGGCAAAAATCATCATTCTTATATGTCAAATTTTTATTCCACACATAATGAAAATTTTACAGTGAATTTTGAATGGAAAAAATTCCATGGATGAAGGTTGTTTTAATGAGTTCTCTGAATGACAATTTATTCACTTTCTTATCACATTAAAAGCCAAATAAAAGTTCTTATTACACCGAGAATGTCGAGTGACACTGTTGCTCAGCTTCTTGTTAATTTCATCACTTGACTTTTCTCAAGCTTTCCGTATCTGCTTTCTTCATTTCATTGTTTTCGAATTTCAACAATGTGTCCAAATTTTATAAGAAACTTTTCATACTATATCACCAAGAGAATTTTGCTCCTTTTTTTGTACCAACTTTCCCAACTAATGTAGACCCCAAATGCCACTGTAGGACAAAGTATATCCATATATTTTCTGGTGGTAGATTGCACTACACTGATAATATCCATCCACTAGGCTTTCCCTCTTAACTTCAACTGTATAAACAAAAGTTGCCAAAAGATATGATTTGGTGCTCTGATTGCAAATGATTTTTAAATTCACTGATTAATATTCAAAGTTCACTAAAATATTCATAAACAACATTAGAGTTATTGAGAATTTTGATTATAGTTAAGTCTACATTTATATAGATTGAATTTATTTGTAAATATAACTATATCTTATACCTTTAAAATACTTTTTATGCAAAAAAATGGTTTTTCTGTGCCTCAATTCATAGCTTGTTTTTAATAATTGTTTAACCTGTGTGATGTTTTTAATTTAATGGTTTTTCTGCAATATTTTCCTTTCTACAAATAAAGCCTTTGCACTATTAAATGTTGCCCTAATTCTATTTATAATTCCAATAAAGAAATACAATGAAGTCTTTAATCCATTTGCCTCAATTAAATTAGTACGTCATGTGAAAACAATGAGTCATTTCATTGTTTTTAATACTAGAATCATCAATTCCTTGAATGGCGACTTTGAAGAATCTTGCCTACAGGTATGGATCTGGTAGGCCAGGGTAGAGGACTGAAAAGTGATCTCTAAGAAATACATTTAACATTCAAGTTTTTTGTGACGGCTGGTTCATAAATTTCTCCACAGGAAAGCTACGTTTTATACCAGCCATAGACTATAATAAGACTATCCCATGTCTACAAATGATACTTGTTAAAATGCCACATTTTTCCTGCTTTTTCACTCATATGTTTCAACATACCAACGTTGTTTCACTTTGAATGCCTGCGTTGACCAGATGATATTTGGAAGTGCTTATTCTTCTGAACAGGAATTTTGCAGAATTAGATTCTACTTGAAAATGTTTCTTTACTGTCAATACCTACAAAGGTCAATATCCAAACTAATACAATAGGCATTTGCTATATTGTTCAGTACTGAATTTGATATGGTTAGTTTTAAGCAAATTTGATGCAAAGCTATTATAAGTGTATTCTTTTAATACAATGGGCACAGTAAATATGTTGTTACTCAATGCTTTATGATGGAAAAGTAAACATCCTTCTTCATTAAATTTTTAATTGAATTAATTTTATCTAGTCATAAAAATCTGTTTTCAGCTCTACAGACAATAAGACAAGTTTATCTAATTCATATAACTTGTGGTTTTATTAGATGAATTCCTAATAAGGATTTTCAAACAGGTTAAATTAATGATGTTGAAAGTAAGACTGTTTTTTAATGACAGGCATTGATTTGTTGGCTGTTTATAATGATTATATAACAAAAAAAAAATCCATGTAGCATCTTACAAAATCACTGGATTCCAACTCAGGATTCTGCCACCTTTGAAAAACAGAAATTCATTATGTTAAATATCTAATTTTGTTATGAAAATAAAGATGGGGACTCGATTATTCTATTTCTAGTTCAGCAGGATTCTGGTTTTAACAATGAATCTCACTATGGTTTTACAAACACATGAAACAAATTCAACTACTAGAAACCATGAAACAATTCTTCCTACTTGTAGTTCCTATTAGTATAACTCAAACTGGTTCTGTGATACTGCCTCAATTTTCCCAACTGGGTGGTCTTGTCCTTAACTGAATAGATAATTTCAGTATTCTGAAGAGAAGCCTCACCAAAGCGCATAGCATTGGCCTGCTGCTTGAGAAACTGATATCACTGATTATTCACATTTGTAAAAAGTATAGGTTGGTGGCTAATAAAAATATGCATACTGTACATGGTTATAAATTTCCAAATTTTCAAAGTTTATTTTTGTTTAAGGTAATTAATTTAAGGCGTGAATTATAGCTGAAATCCTCATCTTAAAAATGCCCCAAATAGTAATACCTGTGTTTTATGGTGATTAAGTACATTAAATGTCTTAATTCATAGTGTGCGGGTCATGAGAGGCAGGGGTGTGCAGGACATCTGAACCCGTGTTAATAGTTGAAGTACTTTCATCATGCAATTCAGAAAATGCTCCAAATCGGGCACTACAATACAATTCAATGCACACTACTGGTTACATACGTAACATGCAGAACAGGACGATTCTATCAATAAAACAATCATGTAAAATATTACTCCCTCTCTGCCGGGTAGCACTGGAAAGAACCAGAGAGTTTCATAGACTCGATGGAAATGTGTCTATCAAACATCAGTCAACTAGCCATCTAAGTGCAGGGAATATACTTACAGTGTTAATATTGTATTAGAGGAGATAGCAAGCAGATTAAATGTACAAGTAATGAGATAGATGAGAGAAATGCTCTAGAAACCTATGAAGTAAGAAAGAAAGTTGAGGGCAGGATTTTTCATGTTTTAAATTTGGAAGGCCTCAATGAATAGCTATCATTTCAGTAAAAAAAATGAGACTTTGGTAAGGAAGCTAATTCACAAGGATGTCTGGGAGAAGAGTATTCCTGGTAGAGGGAATAGTAAGTACAAAGAATTTCAGCTAGAATTACGTCAAATATATACATATATATTTTTTAATTTAACGACAGAGGCAAGTGTGGGCAAAGAGGAATGACAGTAGTAAGAAGTTAATTCACAGAGGTTAAGAACTGTGAAGGTTGTTTTTGTTGTGGTGGTACACTCTGAGTTTTGCATGGTTTTAAAAGAAGTAGGAAAGCATTGAAAATTTTCAAAAGAGAGAGCCATTTTCTGACCTATATTTTTATAAGACACTGTGGGCTGCACTGTGGAAAATAAACTGGAATGAATGGGAAGAGGAGGTGCAGTAGGAGGTTTACTGAAATAATTTACATGGTTGCTGGTGGCTCCTTAGAAAAGGATGAAAGTAGTGGTTGTTTTGAAAAAATGGATGGATGTCCATTTCCTATTCCTTAATTTCATCTCCTATTTATTACTTTTGTTTCAAGAATTTCTGTTAAGTCTCTGAGATACAGGATAAGTAACTACTTGGTTTCCTTGGTTTGGTAGGACTGGAAAGGTGAGCCGTATTTGCCTGTTACTCACATTTAAACACGTCATTGGCTGCAATTAACAAAAAAGAGTTGTGTCAGGAATTTCAGCTGTTTTTAATATTTTCTAATTTCCAATACCAGTTCCTTAATAATTATTTTTATCTTGTAAAAGTCCCAAATGTGCTCTATATTATCTTAAATGTGTAAGGTACACTGCCCCAAATCCATTTTGATCCAGTCTCTGGACAATCTTCTCAGCAGTATTCATCTCAAACCATCAAAGCAGGACCTGCTTTTTCACAGTGTGCTCCACCTGCATTATATGGTTTCTCAACGACCTCAAAGGAATTCCCCCAGAGATCGTCATATTGTTAAATTACTACTTTTTAAAAATAGGATACAAAACAAAAATCTGGTAGGGATTAATAAAAAGAAAAAAATATAACGAAACATATGTGGGATAGACAGTGGGACAGACAATATTTTGCTTTCCAAATACGCTATAACTGCAATTCAATTTTTCTGGGAATAGGTGAAAAAACTGCAAGATTATGAGGGTGGTGAGTTGCTTCTCACTTATTACTATTCTTTAAATCTTCTCCTTTAGCACAGTGAAGCCGATCTCGGTATTTGTCGGAGTATGGGTTTAAAAAAAAAAAAAAGGAGAGAGGAAGGGAAACCAGATAATCTTTAAAGCAGTTATTTCTGTTACTTTTTTGGGGAGGTGTCATGTAATCTGTTAAAGTGAGACAAAAGGATGAATCATTACACCATAAAATGCCTTTTTAGACCTCTGAAACATCAAGGATTTCATTTATTAATTCCTTTACAACATATTTATAGAAAAGTGTTTTCAGACCAAAATTCTGTGTTGAGGGTGTAATAAGTGCTCAGTAAAACAGTGCAATATGCATAATTGAAAATTTGTAGGTTAAAAGAGAGAAAATCAGGTTGAGTCTGGGGGGTGTCAGGGAAAATTTGGTTAAGTGAATTCTAATTCTCTTTTTTAAAAGGAAGAAGGATTAGGAGTTAGCCTGAAATCACATAACATCTTATAAAACCTCAAACAGGATTTAATAATGAATAGTTCCACTTTGGTGAAAGGTTTGTTCATGAGTTTCTTAATATTGGTGAGTGATTTTCCTAATTTATTGGGAAGATAATATGTTTTATCCTGTATACTGTATGAAAATTTAAATTGATTTCTATTTTTTAGACTTGTTCTAGATATACAGTAGACTTAGAAAAATAATATAGAAATTCCAAAACACTACACAGTTTCTCATATTGCCAGCATCTTACATTAAAATGGTAGATTTTTCACAGCTAATTAACAATACTGATACATTATGGCTAACTACTATCCATATATTATTCACACTTCTTTAGATTTACCTAACGTTGTTCTTGTGTTTTGGAATCCACGCTGAACATCATATTGCATTTCGTCATGTTTTGTGAAGCTCCTAAGGAGAGATAGTTCCTCCATTACTTCTGGTTCTTCATCTTTTTTATATTTGTTTTAGTTAGAATAGTTTTTGTTGATATAGCTTTAAAGTTTTAATTTTTTCAGCAGTGAACTTTGTTTTAAATTTTAGTTATTATCTTATTTTAGATACAGCAATTACATTTGATTCTTTTCAAACTTTTAGTACATTTTTTCACCTGTTCATATTTTCTTTAGATATTTGATCATATGTTTAAAAGCCATTTTAAAGTTCTTGTCTACTTATACCATCATATCTGCTAATTCTGTATCTGTTTCATTTGTTTGACTTTTCTATGTTCTTGCATTGCTCATTAGCCCTGGAACACTGTAATGCTATATTGTATTATTGGTAATCTGGGTTTTTAACATTTTTTCAGAAAGAGTTTATATCGTATAAAGAGTTTTACATCAGCTCTACCTTTTTTCCTCTTTTTAAAATTAGTTTATATTTGGGAAATACATTCATTGTGCAGAATTAATACATATGAATATTACATCTTTATTCTTTTTCTTTCCCTTCCCCACCTCTCCCACCTATCTCTTCCCATTCCCGGATCCCATGTCTTCAAAATTTGTCTCCTTGTTTCCTATCATGTATGTTTTATTATACCCTTTAAATTATTTATATTTTGGTTTTCTCAAAGAGAAACCATGCACTGTTTAACCATGCACTTATTATGAGTTGTGCTGCTATAAACATGGGTGTGCATACATCACTGTAATATGTCTTTAACTCATTCAGGACAATACCCAAAAGAGGAATAGCTGGGTCAAATGAAATCTCTATTTCCAACTCAATCTTTTAAGACTTGCTTTGAAGTGTTATTAAAGAGAATCAAAGTTATACTTCAAAGATATGAAGTAATTGTAAACCTACATATTGTGCCTAGCCTTCATCGAATTCTTTGGTGGTGAATTCTTTATTGAATTCTTCAAGGACATTTCCTTCTTGTTGAAAATGCTTCTCAGCCTTGTATGAGTTCTAAGAATTGTTCAGCATACTGCTTCCTGTGAATGTTCAGTTTAATATTTAGTTAAAGACCCTAGTCCCTAGGGGATTCATATATGGATATCTAAAGCAGTTTTCTACTTATTCCTCGTCTTTCTATTACTTTCCTTGCTAATTTATTTTAATGAATCTTCTGTAACTCAGCAACCTCAATTCAAAAGACTACTATATACAGGTATTCCCTCAATTTACACCATCGTTATCTTTCTAAATGTGCCTTTGGAGCGAAATTATCAATGAGCATAGAACTCATTTTAAAGATTTCTCTTTTCTTCAATGATTACTATACAAAACTTCCTGCATTTCTGTATCTGAAAAATTATGTTTTTATAGTTTTTAAATAGAAATAAAATTATTTTACTGTAACAATAAATTAGTTTAATGAGTATTGGGTAAGACCAAGTTATTGTGTCTTAAACGGAGTGTCACTTTAGATCAGGGAAGGAGTGCTATAAATCATTATATGAGGTAATAACTTAAAATTAGATCTGCCTCAGGAAAACAAGATATGATTTTACCCTACTGTAAAAAGCAGATTATGAGGCGGTTCTGTGGTAAATTGATTGGAATGATAGGAATCACAGCAGAAACAGGAAGCCAGGTAAAAGAATACTGTAAATATTATTATGTCCTACACTGTGTCAATAGTTGTAAAACTGAGTTGCAAATCACATTTGAGATATGTTTTAGAGATACATCTTGGATACTGATGCAATGATTGGTGCTTGATAGATAAAGAATACAGTTTGGCCGAGGATTAATTTAACATTTTCCCATTATGTATATTACAAGAATATATTTCCATTTACTGACATGAAGAACATGTATAAAAAGAAACAGATTGGAAAAAAAACTAATCATTACAGTATCAGATACTGAATTGGTCAGCTTTCCAATCACTGGGACACAATGACCAACAAATTAAAGAAGGAAAGGTTTAATTTGGCTCATGATTTCAGAGGATTCAGTTCATAGCAAGGTGGCTTAAAGGCAGAAATATTGTGGCAGAAGGAAATGTTGGAGAGAGCTACAATACCCGTGGCAGCCAGGAAAAAGAGAGAGGTGAAGGAGTTGGAGAAAAGTATTACACACTTCCAGGGAAAACTTCACTAAAATCTTACAGGTATTTTGCAGTCTATACATATCAGGCTATTTACCATTCTCTACTATATTAGTCAACTTTCCTGTTGCTGGAATACAATACCCAACAATTTAAAGGAGGAGAAACTTAATTTGGCTCATGGTTTCAGGGGAGTCAGTCTGTGATTAACTGGCTCCAAGGCAGAAACATCATGACCAAAGGAGGAAAGATGCTTAGTTCATGACAGCCTGGAAGTAGAACAGGAGAGCAGCAACAGAGAGGAAAGGAGCTGAAGAACATGTTTGGTACCCAGGCCACACTTCCCTGACCCACTCAGACACCTCAGAGTATGCTTTACTAATGTCCTGCGTGACTTTCAAGACAATCGAGTTGACATAAGGAAACTTAAACACCACTTATATATTGAATTAGACATGCATATGAGACATATGTGGGAGTACACAAGTTCTAAGATTGTTACTATAGTATATGGTTTATTTATCTTCTTGCAGCCACAGAAGGAAACATGAACAAGGCTTGGAAAGAAGTTTATTATAGTTAGAGTTCCTATCAAAGTTAACACATGCTAAACTGGACTATAGGAGGCAGGTTTTAATCCGGTGGCAGAAGAAAAAGGCAAAGGTAAATCTTAAATCAAAGACTTTATTGAGTTTTCCAAGGAGGAACAAAAAGCAAGGCATGATGGAATGAACAGTTTAAGAAAGGCCTCTGAAAATTCCGAAAGATTTTTGGATATAAGAATAGTTGGTAGTTTCTTTTCTTTTTTTTTTTTTTTTTTTTTTTTTTTTTTTTTTTTTTTTTTTTTTTTTTTTTTTTTTTTTTTTTTTTTTTCTTACTTGGCCCTAGGTGATTTGGGGAAGGGAAAATATTGGCTTGGTGTATGAAAGTGAGATAAAGCAGTGATTGGAGCTATAGATATTGGAATGATTATTTTGCACATGTATTATATGCTCCCAACCTAGGCCTTTCCTATCTCTAATTGGATGTCCCTGAGGCACACACATTCTGTGGACAGCAAGCTTTGTAAAATGTCAAATCATTATAAAATACAGAAACATGCGAAAAATAACTAATATAATAAAGTTATTTGACGGTGAAGATTTGACTATAGATCCGAGAATAAGATGTACATTTTTAGTTCGTAGCTTCTAGCTTGAAATGTTAGAATATAATTTAAACTAGGAATTTTGTTTATATACAGAAAAGATGAGTGCTTAAGACATGTCCCAAGGGAATGGCAGCATTTAAGGATGAAGCAAAGAGAAGGAATAAGTCACATTTTCAGAAACTTGTCCATGGGCAACAATCCAAGGGTAGTGTAGGTATTGGGGATTGGTCAAATAATGACTTTTATAAATAGGAAAATACTAATACATATTGATATGTTGATATGAAGTATGTACCATATACACATAAAGTACAAAAGTGTAGGTGAGTAGGGGTAAAATATTCCTAAAAGGTGGTACAGGATGAGGAAGAAGTATGTGAAGGAATCGGTCTTTGCTGATAGGTAGACTGTTTCTTCTCTTGGGGAAGCAGTGTATCATAGGCTCTGAAGGCACATTTCTGTTTTCATATCAGGATATCTATGTAAATTTGAAGTCAGTAGAGATTTTGAGCATAGACATAGTGTTACATGACTTATGCTTCAAAGATAATTCTGTTTCTAATCAGGGAGATGGGGGAAATAATACATAGAGGACTAGTGAGAAGTTTATTGCAACAGGTCAGGGGAGAGAAGGTAGATGCATAAAAGCAAAACGATCATGTATTGAGTGCCAAAGGTGATGAGAAGTGCAGGTAGAACCATCATAGAAGTCTTTCTGCAATTTGGACCTGACATTACTTTACAATAAATTACTACAATCTATCACTGAATGATAACAATATCAATAAAAATAGAAAACACCAAATGCAAACAATGTTCCAGAGACTTTTCTAAACCATGAAGAAATGTTTTTCATATTCTTCCTTGTCTTAGACTACTGCATACAAGATAGCCCTTCTCCTAGGAGACTATGAGCTGTGTGAAGAAACAATCTTAATCATCTTTATAAATCCTATAACACATTGAATAGTCCCCTAAACATACAATTTGCTCAATAAATATTTGTCGTTGTGCTCATAAAGATAGTACTTTGTTCTGTTTTTTATTAGTATAATGAATATCAGAGGCAATCTACCATCGTGAAATTGGAACTCAAAGAGTGATGCAAAGAGCAAACTTGCTCTTATGAAATCTCACTCTTGTGATAGTTCAGGAGACCCCGTAACACTATCTTAATCACTTTTGAGCATGGCCTCCCAGTGAACCAGAAACTTTCGATGAGGCCCCAATTTGAAAAGGTCCCAGCCCCTCTCATCCTCACATGGAGAATAAGCTCCAAAAATGTGACTTTTTGGTGGGTATACTCAAACCATATCCAATCCATAGCACTTGGTAAGATTAATGGGAATCTCCACTCCAGAATACTAAAAAGATGCAGAAAATGATGTGAATTGATGGGAATTTGCAATTGCAGAAAATTTAGTGTAAACTTATACAAATTTGGCATTACCATAATCCAATTTCTTAAAATTTAATAACTGGCACAGAATATACCAGATGGTTTACCAATTTTCTCTCTTAATAAGCTGCCACAGCAGGGCATAACTCTCCTTCAGACCATTTAACATAGATACAATTTGATACTTATTTATGTGACCTTTTACTGAATGTCTGGATCGGCCAGAATGTTGTATAGTCTACAGAACAGAAGCCACAAAACACAAAACTAGATTCTTCTATATAAACTATACAACTTTGACA
Organism: Hystrix cristata; assembly: GCA_004026905.1. Taxonomy (NCBI): domain Eukaryota; kingdom Metazoa; phylum Chordata; class Mammalia; order Rodentia; family Hystricidae; genus Hystrix; species Hystrix cristata. The sequence goes on from PVJO010028593.1 coordinate 14,232, forward strand.
TGTAGCAAAAAATAGGAGAGAAGATAGCCTTTCCCTTTCAGGTTTTAGAGATGAATACTATCCGTCATTATGTTTTCATTTTCACAAGAGAAAATGAAAATGCTAGCTGTATGTTAATGTAACAAATTAAATTAAATTAAAATTTGCAGGCATTTAAAGTCTGATAGTGATGTGATGTTATGGTACTATTGCCATTTCCTTTATGGTCATTTCCTTTAATACTTGATCTCAGGCTGAATGGTGTTTTGTGGCTTATTTGAACAGGATGGAGCATTGTCCCTAGTGTTACAGTTGACAGAATTTTTTCCAGCTATAGAAGATATAAAGTGAAGTTCAGAGTCAACCTGAAAATAATCAAGAAGTTGTGTTCTACCATCTTATCTCCTGTGCCAATTCTGGCCAAATATCCTTTCAAAAATCATGAAAATAAAGTGTATAGCCATATGTCTGAGGTTTTCAAATATGGAAGTGTAAACAGTATTTTTGTGACAATAGACAGACTGCTGAGATCAGGACAATTTTGAAAAATATTATGTCATATACATTTGCTCATTATGAGACATCTTCACATACCCAAACCAAAACCTTCCATCTGAAATTAGAGCAAAGAATATAAAAGAAATATCTTTCTGTGTGCTTACTGAATTTTAGCAAATCTTTTAACGAAATGAAATAATTTATTTTCCTTGTGCAACCAAATAATTATTTTCTTTGTGTTAATTTTTTTATTTTAAGACAAGTTCTGGCCAAGATGCTGAGTTGCTCAAGCTGGGCTCGAACTTAGATCCTCCTGCCTCAGATTCCAGAGCTGCTAGGATTACAGGCATGAGCCGTGCCTGGGTTGTTTATAAGCCTATGAAGCTGCTGCGGATCCTCAAAGTAAACAAAGGACTTGGAGAGTATGCCGCTGAATTTGATGAATTATTTCATTGCTATCAAATTTCAAATTACAGCTTCACTCTTTCAAAGTAAAGAATTAACTTTCTACATGAAAGAAATGTAAGGGCCCCTGAGATTGAAAAGAGTTATCATATTGAAGGGAAAATTATCTTAACATCAAAACACTGAATGATTTCACTTTTGCCCTTTTTCTTGGTTTGGGTCTTCTTTCACTAGTATTTTCTATTAGGGTGTGTGACAAAAATATCCAAAAGTTGTCATAAATGTGGGTTATGGTAAAGCAAATATAGTCAATGAAAACACATCACACATTCATTTTGAAATAAAAAGTCTCCAACTCTATCTACAAAAAATAGGATTTTAAACCGGTGTATAGTATTTTGGGGATGTCAGTTATAGGGCAACATTTGCTTCTGTTCTTATAATTTCATGGGTAATTAACATAAGTGTTGTTTATTAATGGACAACACATGAGCTTTTATTTAATAATCATGGTTTACTTGTGTTTAGGAATGGTAGCCTTCTTATAGCAAATTTGAAACAAATTAATTATCTTGGATTTATATTGGTGTGATTTTTGTGCAAGTAAAAGACTATAGCAGCATGAAAAACCAACACACAAAAATTAATAGCATTGCTGGGGATTTAGCTCAGTGATTAGAGTGCTTGCCTTGTAAGCACAAGGGCCTGAGTTCAATCCCTGGCACCACCAAAAAAAAAAAATAAAATAAGAATAGCATGACTGCACATCAACAATGAACTTACTGAAAAGAATTAAGAAAAAAATACCAAAAAAAGAAAAAAAGAAAAAAAGACCATTCACAGTACTACCAATAAAAATCAAATACTTGTCAATTTACCTAACTAAGGAAATGAAAGTCCTCTACAATGAAAATTATAGTGCTCTGAAAAAGGTGATCCAAGAAGCCATCAGAAAATGGAATGATACTCTTGTTCCTAGATAGACAGAAGCAATATATTCAAAATGACTATCCTTCCAAAACTAATATAAAGATTTAATGCAATCCCAATCAAAATATGAGCAACATTTGTCACAGAATTGGGACAAACAGTTCTAAAATCCATACAGAACCAGGCAAGACCCAGAATAGCAAAAGCAATCCTGGCTAACAAGAGCTAAGTAGGAGGCATCACAATCCTGGATTTGAAATTACTTTACAAAGTTACAGTGATAAAAACAACATGGTACTGGCACCAAAGCAGACATGAGGATGAATGGAACAGAACAGAGGATGCAGTTACAACCCCAGACACAATCCACTAGTTGATCTTTAGCAAAGAAGCCAAAAATATACAGTGGTGGAATGATGGCCTCTTCAATAAATGGCTGGAATGACTGGCTATACACATGCAAATGATCAACTGTAGACCCGTATCTCTCATCACACACTAAACTAAAATTCAAATGAGTTCAAAGATCTAAGTGTTAACATAGAAACACTTAATTAGCTGGAAGATACAACAGATAAAACTGTTGAAGTCATAGGTGCAGGCAAGAACTTTCTGAACAAAACCCCCTTTGCACAGGAACTAATACTGAGAATCGACAAATGGGATGATATCAAGTTTAAAAGCTTCTGCACAGCAACAGAAAAAAAACTCACAAAGCGAAAATATATGTGTCAGGTGTTCATGGGACTGGGGACTAATATATAGAATATATTTAAAAACAAAACTAAAAAAATTAGACCCCCCAGAATAAAAGACACAATCAAAAACGGGCAAGTGAAATCAATAGACATTTCTCATAACAAGTACACGTGGCCATTAAATACTATCCTCAAGATATCAAGTAATAGCTGATGCTGGCCAGCCTGCAGGGAAAAAAGAAGACTTCTATGGATGCACCCTGAGACCATAATGTTAAGTGAAATGAATCAGACACACAAGCTTAAATATTGCCTGATTTCTCTTATGTGAGAAGCACAAATTAGAAGAGAAGAAGAGATAGATAGATACGAGGAAATAGGAAGATAGATCCTTTTCAAATAGGAAGGGGATCAAGAGATGCAGGGAGGGAGAAAAAAGAGGAGGGGAAGGGGATGAAAAAAAAATGAAGATGTGTTGTGTACAAGTATCAACTCCACACAAGGAATGTTAACAGTATGCACTGCAAACGTGTACTAGTTAAAAAAAAAAAAGAGCAAACACGAGGAATATAACAACATCCCTTATACCCACATAGTGCTAGATAATGGATCATTTATTATTTATTCCATTTAAATCCCTCTGACATGATCATGACATTTTCTCCCTTGGTACAGTCATGCTCTACATAATGACACTGAGGCCAAAGACACAAGCACATAAAATGGTGACCCCAAAAGTTTATCATGGAACCGAGAACTTGTTGCCAAGGAACATTGTAGCCTTTATGATGTCGTATAGCACCGCATTAGTCACATGTAGCTGGTGACGGTGTTATCAAACCGAATGTGTTGCCAGTCTTACGAACATATAGCACATGCAATTATGCACAGTATATAGACTTAACAAATGACTGTTACTTGCTTTTGTATTCACTATACTCTTATCATTATTTTAGAATGTATCATTTCTACTTATAAAAAAGTACTGGAAAATAATATGCTCTGTTGCTCTGGCAGCAGCCTCATTTCCTTTGCATTTACCTCGCTTGTTGATTGGGTCATTTTCTCTTGTGTTTAATACTGTAATTTTTCATCATGGTCCCAGAAGCAAAAGGCTATAAAGCATATATCCATATGTACTTACATACTGCATACTGATACACACACCACGCAGCTCATAC
>PVJO010028594.1:0-17924 GCA_004026905.1 Hystrix cristata
CCGGGGAGGCCGCGGCTGACCTCGGAGGACGGCTGCAGGTTTCCCTTATTAAATATGCCCCATGTTTACTTCAGTTTAGTTTACTTTAGCATTTGGCCCTTTTATCCTGCGTGATTGTGTGCAGTTTCCAGTTGCTTGGAGGAAGAGGTCAGTTGACTGCGAAATGCAGTGCCTGAAACAATGAAACTTTAAAGTCAAACAGAAATTTCATTCTTTTTAGGAGAGAGGATTTGAAAGTATGAGATTGGGGTTTTTAAGGATTATGTTCTCACGTGCACTTTTTAATATTTTAAAATGTCGTTTGCCATGCGTCGCTGGCGCTCTTGTTTTCTAGGCAAGGGCTGTATCACTGAACTACATTCCCCAACCGTGACCTCACATTTTAAATGCAGTGAAACCCACCAAAAGGAAATGAACATCACCCTAAATTTTGACTTATCGAGGTGTTAATTACAAACCTTAATGTATGAGGCCTGTTCTGAGTAATATTCCACATTGTTAGGAAGGAAAAATAATGTCGCCATCGGTGATTTTAGTTGGTGGAAACGTGAAAATTGTATTTAGTGGTGCACAGTTTATCACTTACTGTTTTTATGTGTCTTAGAACAGTTTGCACAAAAGAATTTTTTACAAGTTGATTAAAGATGTTCTCAAAAGCATAGTGGGGCTTAAAAATTCTAGTAGTAATAATCAGCAGTGCCAGAAAACTCGTTAAAAATACACAAAAGAGGAGAATCTAATGTCAGAAGATTCATTGCCATCCTGTTCCACTCCAGGACTTTTGCTACATCAAATCCTAAGTAACTGTTACAGGTTATTTCTTGAGGCACCTGTTATTACTTCATTACATAAGCACAAGCCAGGAACTTAGTGCAGCACGTGTCTGTAATCCCAGCACTGTGGGAGGCTGAGGCAGGAGGATTGCCAGTTTGAGAACAGCCCTTTCAATTTATGAACTTAGTATGTTAGTGACTCAAAAGAAAATGTATGAGGATATTGCTCAGTGTGAATGCCCTGGGTTTTATTCCCAGTGTCAGAAAAAACTGTATATGTATCTATCAAGCAGAGGCTGGTAGTAACGATCTTGTTATCAGTTGCTCCTGCTCCACAAATCCCCTACGTTGGTCTGCTTTCTTGTTACTAGAACACAGTATGCCATATCCACATCTTTAAGGCAGAGATGTTTAAATATGCTCCTGATTTCTTGAGAGTCAGCCCCTAATTGACTAGAAAGGAGAAACATCATTTCAGAAAGGCATGGCATAACAGAGATGCTTAGTTCATTGACGCTACAAGGCAGAGCAGGGGAATAGTGTGGGATAGGAAGGAGTGGGGACCAGATGTCCCCCAATTTCATTTCTTCTCAAGGTTTATTTTCTTGTATTTCACTCTGTATTTAATGTGCTCCTGCTTTTTATTTTCTAAGGTAGATGCCGTGATTATCGGTCTACATCTCTGTTCTTTCGCAGTGTATTTGTTCAGTACCATACATTTTGGAATAGACACTGCTTTTTCTGAATTCCAAGAACTCCAGGTTCTATTTTAATTTTCCTCCAGGTCTTGGAATTCTGTTTTCTGTTCTTTTTTGCATGAGAGTTGTTGAAGTTTCTGTTTACATTTTATTGAGATCAATGATTTTTTTCCATGCATTTACATTGGTTTCATGAGTCCTTAAAAGCAGTTCTTCATTTCTGTTGGAGTCTGTTTTATTTCTTGCATTTCCTTTTGATTCTTAGAATTTTCTTCTGTGTGGTTGAAATTATGAATTTGTTCATGCACATTTTTAGGTGTTTCTTGTGAATAGTTCAGCATATTAATTTTAATTGTCTGGTATGGTGATTCCAATATCTCTTCTATATCTGAATCTGATTCTGATGCTTATATTCTTTCAACTTGGGTGTGTTATTTTGTGAGTAAAACTAGGAGCAAAACATAGGTGTTGTGTACCCCTGGACTCTATCCTTGGCTATTTTATTTTGTTTTTAAAATTTTGTGACAGGGTGGTGGTGGTAAGTTGCTCTAGGTGAATTTGAATTTGCGCTCTTTTGTACCTCAACTTCCTTCAGTCTGGAGATTATAGGCATGTACTAACATGCCTGGTTTCAAATTATGTGTGTGTGGTTTTTTTTTTTTTTTTCCCCTTTGGGACAAGGCCTTGCTATGTAGTTCAGACTGGCCTGAAATTATTAAATACCTGAGGTTGGCAGGGACTCCTGGGGATCATCTGCCTTAGATTCTTGCATGCTGGGGTTATGGGAGTATGACACCACACGTGATTTCAAAGTGTGCTGCTTTTCCATGAGCTGTGGTGGGCACACACTTGTAATCCCTGTTCTGGGGATGGGGAAGCAGAAATCGCTCTAAGTTTGAGACTAACCTGGGCTGCATAGTGAGTTAAAGACCTGCCTGAACTACATAGCAATAACTGTCTCAAAAAACCACTAGTAAATAAAGTCTTCCTTTTTGTTGAATATTGTGCATGATGTAATTACAAAAAGCAACACAGATCTTTCATGTGAGAATGTAGGATTATCCTGCTGATTGTAGTATGATTTAGTTTTCATAGACTAATACATGTCAGGTACATTCAATCAAAAGTCACAGATAACTATTTTTATTTGCCTGGGTCTATTTCAGAACTGTTCTGTGTGATTCTAGGGATTCAACCCAGTGCTACCCACCTTGGAATTAAGCACTCTCTTATTAGACTACATCATGAACCCTTATTTTCATTGCCCTTGTGGATCTCAAGCTTACAATTCTGCTGCCCCAGCCTCCCAAATAGCTAGAATTCTTTTTATTTATTTTGGTGCTGAAATTGAACTCCAGGCCTTGTGCTTGAGCTAAGTAAGGACTCTAACCATTGAGCTGAATGGGGAGCCATAGCTGAGATTCTTGATGTACCCAACAGTACCCATGTCTGATTGCTTCTAATGCCATGCAATATCTTTGAGCAACCTAGTTCTTTTTACATGTTTTACTTCGCTATGCCTCCTAGCTTCTTGTATTTGTTGATGGGAATAGTTTTCATGCCATATTGATTCATTAACACCACATCTACATTTCTCTCTGTGTATGAGGACACATGAAGTGATATAGTGCACAATAAAGTCCAACTGACAGTTTGTCTCATATGGCCTAAGTTGCATTGTTTTTGCTGAGTCAAATATCATTTCTCTCAAATTGAAAAGTGAATTGACTTGGGCATGTTAGTCCATGCTTGTAATCCCAGCACTTGGGTGGCTGAGTCAAGAAGATTGCCATGAGTTTGAGGCCAGCCTATGCTAAGTAGTAAGGGATTCAACCCAGGCCAGCTTAAACTACATAATGGGACCCTGTCTCAAAAACAACCAACCAACCAAAAGGTGAATTGGCACCCACCATGAAAGTACAATATGACATACAAAGGTAAAAAAATAGAAGTCGTTTCTGTTTCTTTTTTACTGCCAGATCTTATGACTGCTAAATCTTATGACAGAGTGAAATTTGGTGTTCTAACCACCATGTGATTCAGTAAATGTTTGGAGACCATAGAGTTGTATAGGAAGATCTTAGGGTTTGAAGGTACATTTCCTGTGCAGTCATACTCACCAACTTCCTGTGCCAATTTGTGGTCTGTCTTAGCACTCAGTGGATTTTGAGGATGTGGCCGTGAAGTTCACCTTGGAAGAGTGGGCTCTGCTGGATCCTTCATAGAAGAGACTCTACCGAGATGTGATGAGGGAAACCATCAGCACCCTGGCTGCCGTGGGTGAGGATGATGTCCTCCTTCATTTAGTGAACTACAGAAAAGGTACTTTTACGAAATTTCGAAAAAGTGTAGTTTAGACGATAAAAGATAAGTCAATATTATTTACACTTCTAGAATCATAAATTTTTCTGTAATTTGTAACTTACAGATTTTTTTGTTTTTTTTGTTTGTGGATGTGACTTTTAGGGAAAAAAATGGAAAAATACAGAGCACAGAAAATATGGACAAAAAGCAGGAGATTAATCCAAGGTGAGCTGCACTCCTAAAATTATGTACTGACTTTCAAGAGGACTTTCATAGGTGATGAGTCATCAGAAACAAGCAAGTAATTAGTCCATTTCTAATATACTTGACAGAAAATTTTCATGAAAAAGAAATATCTAAGCAGGTCACTGATACACAAAATGTTGTTAAGAAATCCTTGTCTTAGTTACTTCCTCACTGCTTAGAGAAAATACCTGACACCCAAAGGTTAAAGGAAGAGAAGTTTCTTGTGGCCCACAGTTTGTAAAGATTTCAGTCTGTCGTCAGCTGGCTCTAAGGCATAGAGACGTGGCAAAGGGCACCACAGGAGAAGCAGTATGTGCCAGAGCAGGTAGGTGACAGTAAGCAGTAGCAGCGTAAGCAAGCCTTCCATTCCCTTTTACGTGGTTCTACCACTAGCCAGGTTAGCCATTCCCATCATCCATACCCACAACTATGCTAAACCAGTGGGTGAACTAATTTAGTGCCATATACTCTTAATCCTAATATCACACACACTTGATCCAGTTAGCTCCAAAAAGCCCCACCTATGAGCACATGAGGTTTTGGTGGGACATCTTGATACAAGCCATAACTATCCTACGTATAATTCTTTGATACCAGGGATTGACCATAGGGCCTTTCACTGAGTTATTACTCGAAGTCTTGCCCCCTATTTTTCTTTTGAGAAAGGTCTCCTTATGTAGTCTAGACTGGTTTTGAATTTCCTGCGTAATATCAGGTACCCTGGAAGGTTTGATCTCCTGGCTCTGTCTCACAAGTGCTGGGATCGCAGGTCTGTACTACCATGCCCATTTATCTCAAATTTTGTTCTAAAATTTGAGTTGCATTGTTGTTAAACTTCCCATGCTGATTTTGAAATTGAGACGCCCTTGCCTCAGGCTTTTCATTAGCTAAGGTTACAGTTATGGGCCAATATGCCTACTAATACTACTGTGGTAATATTAGTGATGGTTAAATACTTTTTTAGAACCTTCTGTTCATTCATTGTGGCATACTTCTGACAAAAGAAAACCTCTATATTGCCTGAAAGTATTTAAAAAATAATTCTACTTGCTATTGAAAATGTGAAATCATTGACAGTGTGTGGTATTCATTCCTTACAGAAGTTTTATGGTTGAAAAAATTGAGAGTAAAGATCGTCAGTGTGGAGAAAACATCATCTCGGTTTCAAACCCCAGTGTTACTAAGGAAATCCCTACCTGTGAAACACCATATAAAGGCAGCTTGTGTAGAAAACACCTCACACTTCGAAGTGGGCAACGTAGATCTCTTGCTGGGCATGGACCACATGTGAGTGAGGAATATGGAGACAAGTCATATAAATGTAAGGTGTGTGATAAAGCATTCAGTTATCATCAGTGGTTCCAGGAAGATGAACAGCATCATGTGGAAGGAATGCAGTCTGATTATATACAGTGTGTGAAAGCCTTCAGATTTTTCAGTTTGTTTCAGACGCGTGAAAGAAGTCCTAGAGAGAAACTCTATGCATATATAGAATGTCGCAAATCCTACTTTACTTCTGCAAGATTGCAGGGACCTGAGAGTCTGAATTCTGCAGAAAAACAGTTTGAATGTAAAGAATGTGGAAAAGCCTTTCTTTATCACATACCATTTAAGGTACACATGGATTGACGTACCGGAGACAGACTGTATAAGTGTAAATCCTGTGGAAGACTTTATTTGTACAACTCAGTACTTAAACAATATGAAAGTAGTGGGGCTGGGGATTTAGCTCAGTGATTTGAGTGCTTGCCTTGCAAGCACAAGGCCCTGAGTTCGATCCCCGGCACCACAAAAAAAAAAAAAAAAAGAAAGAAAGTAGTCACACTGAGGAAGAATCTTACGAATATAATCAGAGTGATAAATGCTTCAGTGTTTCCACCCATTCACAATGTAATTTAAATACTCACAATGCAGAAAAGCCTTTCCAAATGTATGGTATGTGATAAAGACTTTAAATGGTCCAGTAACTTTCAGTTACATAACAAAATTCATACTAGAGAGAAATTTCACAAAGGCCAAGAATGTGAGAAGTCCTTTGTTTTTTTTTAATCTGTCTATCCTGAACTCACTAAGCAAATCTTTCATTATGTTTGTTATCTCTTTTTTGACTTGGACTATTATTTCTAGCCTGATATTCTCTATTGCCATGCCTATCTGCTTTTCAACTTCTGCTGCTATCATATCTGAGAGTTTGATTGGGTGTGTTCTGATGTCCTCTATGTCTTTGTCCGCCATATTTATTCTGGGTGGGCTGGGGGTCTGGGGTTGTGTTTCGCTTCTATGTCTTGTCATTTTTCTTTGTATACATGTGTAATTTACCCCTCTTAGCTTGTTCTCCATGTTGGTTTGATATTTTCTTTGTGGGAGATTACATTAAGATGAGTAATGGTGTTCTCCTAGGGAATGTCTGTTTTTACAGTTTCTTCTGGGTGTATGTATTTCTTGGTTCTTATGACCTTTATGTCTCCAGGATTATCTTCAGTGACAAGGTCATGGTTGGCTCTACTTGGTAATGGTGGCTTGGGAAAGGGGAAGGGTAAAGAAAGTAACAAAATGCTAAAAAGAGAGATGAAGAAAGAGAAAGAAAAAAAAAAAAGGGCCTGGGGATCTAGCCAAAGATAGTGTTAGCAGTGTCGAGTCCTAGATTTTATGCATGTTTGTTGATGGATTTAGACCTTGCCGGTGCGTGGGCCGGCACTCTGCTGGCAATGCAGCCACTTCGGCCGAGGGAGTGGCCTTCGGGGCCCATGAAAGGTCCTTTGTTGTTTTCAAGAACTTCAATTGCATATGAGAGTGCACACTGGATATCGACCTTATAAATATAAGGATTGCGGGAAAGCTTTCAGAAGTTGGAATGACTGGAGAGGTCATGAAAGAACCCATACCAGAGAGAAACCCTATGAATGTAAACAATGTGGTAAAACCTTTACTTACTCCACCAAACTTCGAGTGCATCAAAGAATTTACACTGGGAAGAAACCCTATGAGTGTAAACAATGTCATAAGGCTTCGTCTACCTCTGCTGGTCTTGGAAGGCATGAAAGGAAAGAAACCATATGAATGCACACAATGTGGTAAGGCCTTCTCTTGGTGCAGTGCCCTTCGAGGTCATGAAAGAACTCATAATGGACAGAAACCTTATGAATGTAAACAGTGTGGTAGTGTTAGGTTCTGATATTCCTGGGTTCTTCCCCTCGTCAAGCAAAGAATTGAACAAGGAGGTGAAAAAGTAGTTCTAAAGTTTTATTTAAAAGTATAGAGAAGAGAAGAAAAGGAAAGTTGAGCATAACAATAGAAACAGCAAAATATGTACCAGGCCTAAAAGGTGCGGTAAGGGTTACTATGAGAAAGGCATGATAGCAGTGGCGCTGGGTATGCAGACACCATCTTCCATGGGAGGGAAAAGGGGAAGATCCTTCCCTGGCGGCACGGTAGAAAAGAAAATAGGGGCTTACTTCCTGTGTTGCTTGTATTTATCCATGTGAAAGGGGTGGCACTTGAAATCAGTGCCTCAGGCTGATGTCAGGTACAGGCCACTCCTCCGGGGCTGACATCGGGTCCAAGCCACTCTTCCAGGTCACATTCCCTGGCAGCCAGCCTTAGCCATGCTCTCTATTCCTACCTCATATCCCCCTGAGAGACATAAATCCCCATAATTCTTTATGGGGTGTTGAGGGGCTGGAGGTCTCTCCTAAAGCTACTTCCTGCTGGATGGGGTGTAGACGCTACCTACCGGGGGATCATCTCTCCTAATCTACCTTAGAGTATTGTGGCTCGCTGGCTTGGCGGAGGAAAAATACCTGTCAGGAGGCAATGAGAAAATGGTTACTGACCTTCATTGTTAGCCCAAATGTGGGCAGTAGGTTAGATCTTTCATGTCTTTTCTGTAGTAGCATTTGTGTTTTGTTTTTTTAAAGAGAAACGTCAAGTGTTTTAGAGGCTTACAGTAGTAACTTACTCCTTCTCAATGACCTTGTTCTTTTCTTTTTCTTTTTTTTTATTTTTTAACCAAGAACATGTATTGGTACATTGTACATATAATGATCACATTCATCATGTTTGCTTTGTACCTGTACATGGTGCCTCTTGGTTCTCCCCCCTCTTCCCCACCCCTCCCATTTATTCCCTCTATCCCTATTTACAGCAGGTTTATTCACATTTCTTCATGATTTCCCTTTCCCGTTTCTTTCCTTCTTCCCCTTCCTGCTTTTCCCCCTTCCCTCTTTCTAGTACTTCTCTCCTTTGTATATTATCTTCCTTTCATATAATGTCTATTACACCTCTTTGTCCTTATTTACAGTTCTGGTTTCTCATACCAGAGAAACAATTTGATGTGTACTCATGAGTGCTGATTTATTTCACTTAAAAGTATATTCTAAAGGAACATCCATTCACATATGAATGACTCTAGTTTATTCTTTTTTATGGCAGTATAGTACTCCATTGTGTAGAAAAACCACATTTTCTTTAGCCATTCATTGGTTGTGGGCATTTAGGCTGCTTACAAGACTTAGCTATTAGAAATTGTGTTGCTATAAACATGGTTGTGCATATATCCCTGTGGTATGACGATTTTAATTCTTCTGAGAAGATTCCCAGTGGGGAATAGCTGGATCAAATGGAACCTCTAGTTCTAGTTTTTGGAGGAATCTCCATACTGATTTCCACAGTGGCTGGACCAGTCTACATTCCCACCAACAGTGGAGGAGGTTCCTTCCTCCCCACAGTCCCTCCAGGATGTGTTGTTGGTTGAATTTTCATAAACGTGATTCTTTCTGGAGTGAGATGTAATCTTAACGTTGTTTTTGATTTACACCTCTCTAATGACTAGTGATGTTGAACACTTTTTCATATATTTATTTCCCATTTTTATTTCTTCATCCAAAAAATGCTTATTCATTTCAGTTGCCTATTAGTGGATTGGGTCTTTAAATTTAGGAGCTTTAATTTTTTTGAGTTCTTTGTGTATTCTAGAAGTTAGACCTTTGTCTGATGGATAGCTAGCAAAAATGTTTTCCCATTGTGTGGGTTTTTGCCCTGCCGTATTGGTGATTTCTTTTGCTGTGCAAAAGCTTTTCAATAGCATGTGATCCCAAGCACATGCTATTGATTCTTTGTATTGCTTCCTGTGCCGTCTGAGTTCTGTTCATAAATTTTTTCCCTGCCTCTATGTCTTCGAGGGTTCTTCCTATTCTATTCTCCAGTAAATTTAGTGTTTCTGTTTTAATGTTTAGATCTTTGACCCACTTCGATCTTAGTTTAATACATGGTGAGAGACATGTATCTAGTTTCAGTTTTCGGCATGTGGCAAGCCAATTTTTCCAGCACCATTTGTTAAAGAGGCTATCTTTCTTCCAGTGAGGGTGTTTGGCTCCTTTGTTGAAGATGAGGTATTTGACTGTGTTTGGAGTCGTTTCTGCATCGTCCACTGTATTCTACTGCTCCTCGGGTCTGTCTTTTTGCCAGTACCATGCTGTTTTTATCACTGTAGCTTTATAGTATAGTTTTAGATCGGGGAGTGTGATGCCCCCTACCTTTCTGCTGTTGCTTAGAATTGTTTTTGCTATTCTTGGTCTCTTGTGGTTCCAGATGAATTTCATGATTGTCCTTTCTAATTCTTTGATGTATATTAGTGGTATCTTGATTGGAATTGCATTAAATCTGTATAGTAGTTTAGGAAGTATAGCCATTTTCGCTATGTTGGTTCTTCCTACCCAGGAACATGGTGTGTCCTTCCATGTTCTGATATCCCTTTCAATTTCCTTTTTCAGAGTGGTGTAGTTTTTGATGTAAAGATCTTTTACTTCTTTTGTTAGATAGATTCCTAGGTATTTTATTTTTTTGTGTATAATTGTGAAAGGTATATCTTCTGTTATTTCTTTTTCTGTGGGTTTGTTGTTTATGTATAGAAATGCTATTGACTTTTGGGTGTTGACTTTGTATCTGGCAATGCAGCTGAATTTAGTTACTAAATCTAGAACCTTTTTGGTGGATTTTTTTGGGTCTTCTATGTAGAGTATCATGTCATCCGCAAATAACAATAGTTTAACTTCTTCTTTTCCTATCTTTATCCCTTTTATTTCTTTTTCTTGTCTAATTATTCTGGCTAATGTTTCTAGAACTATGTCTAATAATATTGATGATAGTGGGCCGCCTTGTCTTGTTCCAGATTTTAGTGTGAAAGCTTTTAGTTTCTAACCATTTAGTATGATGTTGGCCGTTGGTTTGTCACATATGGCTTTTTATCAGATTTAGATATACACCATCTATTCCTATTTTCTGTAGTGTTTTTATCATGAATGGATGTTGGATTTTGTCAAATGCTTTTTCTGCATCTATTGAGAAGATCATGTGATTTTTGTCTTTGACTATGTTGATACGATGTGTTACATATGTTGCTTTGCGTATGTTGAATCATCCCTGCATCCCTAGGTTGAATCCTACTTGGTCCTGGTGTATAATCTTCTTGATAATTTGTTGTATTCTGTTGGCCAGTACCTTGTTGAGAATTTTTGCATCTATGTTCATTAGGGAGATTGGCCTGTAGTTCTGTTTTTCAGTTGCATCCTTTTCTGGTTTTAGTATCAGGGTAATGCTTGCTTCCAGGAATGATTTTGAAAGTATGGCTTCCTTTTCAATTTCATTAAAGAGTTTGAGGAATAGTGGTTTTAGATCATCTTTGAATTTCTTATAGAATATGGCTGTGAAGCCATCAGGACCTGGGCTTTTCTTTGTTGGTAGGTTTTTAATTACCTCTTCAATTTCAATGGCTGATATTGGTTTATTAAGTGTTTTTATCTCTTCTTGATTTAGTTTTGGTAGTTCATTTGTTTCTAAGAGTCTGTCCATTTCTTCTGTGTTTTCCATCTTGTTTGAGTAGAGGTTCTTGAAGTAGGTGCTGATGATCCTTTGGATTTCCATTGGGTCAGTTGTGACTTCACCTCTTTCATTTTTTATTGCATGAATTTGGGTCTTTTCTTTCCTTTTTTGATCAGGTTGGCTAGGGGTTTGTCTATTTTGTTTAGTCTTTCAAAGAACCAGCTCTTTGATTTGTTGACCCTTTGTATTGTTTTCCTGGTCTCAATTGCATTGATTTCAGCTCTGATCTTAATAATTTCCTCTCTTGTATGAGCTTTGGGTATGATTTGTTCTTCTTTTTCTAGTTGCTTGAGGTTCAACATTAAGTTGTTTATTTGAGCTCTTTCTAGATCCTTGATTTGAGAGTGCAATGTCATAAACTTCCCCTGTAGCACTGCTTTCATTATATCCCATAGGTTCTGGTATGTTGTATTGTCATTATCATTTAACTGTATAAATTGCTTAATTTCTTCTTTAATTTTTTCTGTGACCCAACTGTTATTCAGCAGGATATTACTTAGTTTCCATGTGTTTATGTGGTTTTCTTGGTTTCTGCTGCCATTGAATTCTAGTTTTATTGCACTATGGTCCAATAGTATGCGTGGGATAATTTCAGTTCCCTTTCATTTACTTAAGTATACTTTTTGATCTAGTATGTGGTCTATTTTGGAGAACGACCCATGTGTAGCTGAGAAGAATGAGTATTCCACTGGAACACTGTAGACATCTGGTGAGTTCATTTGTTCACTGAGTTGATTCAATTCTAGTATTTCTTTGTTAATTTTCTGTCTAGTTGATCTGTCTGTTTCTGACAATGGGGTGTTGAAGTCTCCCATTATAATTGTGTTAGTGTTTATTTGATCTTTCATATCCCTTAATATTAGTTTCATGTGTTTAGGTGCCCTAATATTTGGTGCGTAAGTATTATTAATGATTGTTATTTCTTCCTCTTGGAGTTTTTTCTTGAGAATTATGTAATGGCCGTCTTTGTCTCTCTTTGTTAGTCTTGGTTTGAAGTTTACTTTGTCTGAGATTAGGATAGCTACCCCTGCTTTTTTCTGGGTTCCTGTTGCATGAAATATTGTTTTCCATCCTTTGAATGTCGATCTATGTATTTCTTTTTGGGTTAAATGTTTCTCTTGTATGCAACATATTGCTGGATCTTCTTTCTTGATCCATTCTGATAGCCTGTTTCTTTTGATACGTGAGTTGAGCCCATTTACATTGATGGTTACAACTGTTATGATTTGACTCATCTTTGCCATGTATCTTTTCTGTTTTGGTTCTGTGTTTCACCTCAGTTCAATTGCTTGTCTTACCTGGTAGGATTTTGTTAGTGTCCTTGTAATTGTAGTTAACTCTTTCCTTCTCCAGGATCTCCTTCAAGATACTTTGTAGAGGTGGTTTGGAGGTCATAGATTTCTTCAGTTGTTCTTTGTCATGGAAGTATCTTATTTCATTGTTGAATTTGAAAGATAGTTTGGCTGGGTACATCAATCTGGGTTGGAGATTGTTTTCTTTTAAGGGTTGAAATACTTTGCTCCAGGCTTTCCTTAATTTAAGGGTTTGTGTAGAGAAATCTGCTGTGATTCTGATGGGTTTACCTTTATAGGTGATTTGGTTTTTTCCTCTAATAATTCTCAGTATTCTGTTCTTTTGCTGAATTTCTGGAATCTTGATTATTATATGTCTTGGTGTAGATTTATTTTTGGTTATGGGTAACTGGGGTTTTATGTGCCTCACTTATCTGTATATCAAGTTCTTTTCTGATGCTTAGGAAGTTTTATGTCTTTACTTCTGGAAATAATCTTTTTTGAGCTTTCCCATTGTCTCCTGCTGTTTTGTTTACTCCTGTCATTCTTATATTGTTCTTCTTTGCATCTTGTAGCTGTTGTAATGATTTTTCATATTCTCTAAGTATTTTTAAGATGTCTTTCTTTTCATTGTCATTAATTGCAGACCTGTTTTCTAGGTCTGAGATTCTATCTTTGCTCTCATTCAGTCAGCTGCGTATACTTTCCAGCAAGCTTTTTGTTTTTTGGATATCTGTTTGGATCTGTTTCATGGGTTCCATTTCTTTGCTAAGTTGAGTGTTGAAGTTTTACATTGTTTTTCTAAGCTCCTCTGTTGTTTTATCTGTGTCTACCCTGAACTCATTAAGCAAATCTTTCATTGTGCTTGTCATCTCTTTTTTTGACTTGGACAATTATTTCTAGTCTGATATTCGCTACGCCTATCTGCTTTTCAACTTCTGCCGCTGTCACATATGAGAGTTTGATTGGGTGTCTTCTGATTTCCTCTATGTCATTGTCCTCTGTATTTGTTTTGGGTGAGCTGGGCATCTGGGTTGGTGTTTTGTTTCTATGTCTTGTCATTTTCTTTGTATACATATGTAATTTACCCCTCTTGGGTTGTGCTCTGTGTTGGTTTTATGTCTTCTTTGTGGTATGTTGCATTAAGATAGGTGATAGTGTTCTCCTACGGAATGTCTGCTTTTATGTTTTCTTCTGGCTATATGCATTTCTTAGTTTTTTGACCTTTATCTATCCAGGATTATCTTGAGTGATAAGGTAAGAGATGGCTCTAC
Organism: Hystrix cristata; assembly: GCA_004026905.1. Lineage (NCBI taxonomy): Eukaryota > Metazoa > Chordata > Mammalia > Rodentia > Hystricidae > Hystrix > Hystrix cristata. The sequence goes on from PVJO010028594.1 coordinate 13,467, forward strand.
TTGGTATTAGTGGCTTGGAGAAGAGGAAGGATAAAGAAAGTAACAAAGAAAGCCAACAGCATCAGTAAAAAACGGGAGTGGGTGAGGGACCAGCAGAAGATAGTGTCACCAGTGTGGAGGCCTAGATTTTATGCATGTTGGTGGATGGGTCTACGTTGCAGTCGTTTGGGCTTGAGGAGTGTTTGTGGAAGCAGCCGAAGCATTCTCTCACCTGCTCCACCAGTATTTGCACGATGAGGAGGCCCGCTACGCTGTTTTTGGGAGGCTGGGCGGGAGCTAGGTAGTTCCCTGCTGCTGGCGATCCTTCTGGGGGGCCACTGGTCCGCGTTGGAGTCTTTGGGCCGGGGCCGCGGACTGTGGAAGCCCGCGATCACCTGCTTTGCCAGTATTCCCACGATCAGGAGGCCCGCCACACTGTTTTCGGGAGGCTGGGCAGGAGTTAAGCAGTTCCCTGCTGCTGGTGAACCTACTGGGGTGCCACCTGTCTGCGTTGGAGTCTTTGGGCTGCGGGTGTTGCCTGTGGAAGCCTGCAAAGCAGTCTCTCACTTGCTTTGCCAGTATTCTCGCTATCAGGAGGCCCGCCGTGCTGTTTTCAGGAGGCTGGGCAGGAGCTAAGCAGTTCCATGCTGCTGGCGATCTTGCTGGGGGGCCACTGGACCGCATTGAAGTCTTTGGGCTAGGGTCGTGCCCTGTGGAAGCCTGCGAAGCAGTCTCTCACCTGCTCCGCTGATATTCTCGCAATCAGGAGGCCCGCCACACTGTTTTCGGGAGGCTGGGTGGGAGCTAGGCAGTTCCCTGTTGCTGGCGATCCCCCGGGGGACCACCAGCCCAGGCTGGAGTCTTTGGGCCGGGGCATGGTCTGTGGAAGCCCACAAAGCGGTCTCTCACCTGCTCCACTGGTATTCCCATGATCAGGGTGCCCGCCGTGCTGTTTTTGGGAGGCTAGGCAGAGCCTAGGCAGTTCCCTGCCACTGACGATCCTGCTAGGGGGCCACTGGTGGGTGTTGGCGTTTTGGGCTGGGGCCTTGGCCTGTGGAATCCCGCAAAGCCATCTCTCACCTGCTTTGCCAGTATTCTTGCTATCAGGTCTGCTGCACTGTTTTTGGGAGGCTGGGCAGGAGCTAGGCAGTTCCCTGATGCTGGCGATCTTGCTGGGTGGCCACCGGCCCGGGTTGGAGTCTTTGGGCCGGGGCCGTGGCCTGTGGGAGCCCGCGAAGCAGTCTCTCACCCACTCTGTCAGCATTCTCGCAAACAGGAGGCCTGCTGTGCTGTTTTCAGGAGGCTGGGCAGGAGCTAGGCAGTTCCCTGTCACTGGTATTCCTGCCGGGGGCGGGGGGCACCAGCCCACATTGGAGTCTTTGGGCTGGGGCCGTGGCCTGTGGAAGCCCATGATCACCTGCTCCGCCAGTATTCCTAGGATGAGGAGGCCTGCTGCGCTGTTTACAGGAGGCTGGGCGTGAGCTAGGCAGCTTCCTGCCGCTGGCGATCCTGCTGGGGGGCCACCGGCCTGCGTTGGAGTCTTTGGGCCAGGGCCATGGCCTGTGGAAGCCCGTGATGACCTGCTCTGCTGGTATTCCCGCGATCAGGAGGCCCGCCATGCTGTTTTTGGGAGGCTGGGTGGGAGCTAGGCAGCTCCCTGCTGCTGGCGATCCTGCTGGGGGGCCACCGACCCACTTTGGAGTCTTTGGGACAGGGCCGTGGCCTGCGGAAGCCTGCGACCACCTGCTCCACCGGTATTCCCGTGATCAGGAGGCTTGCTGCACTGTTTTCGGAAGGCTGGGCGGGAGTGAGGCAGTTCTCTGCCCCTGGTGATCCCACTAGGGGGCCACTGGTCTGTGTTGGAGTCTTTGTGCCAGGGGCATGGGCTGTGGAAGCCTACGAAGCAGTCTCTTACCTGCTCTGCTAGTATTCTCGCGATCAGAAGGCCTGCCGCGCTATTTTTGGGAGGCTGGGCAGGAGCTAGGCAGTTCTCTGTCACTAGCGATCCCGCCGGGGGCCACCGGCCCACGTTGAAGTCTTTGGGCCAGGGCTGTGGCCTGTGGAAGCCCACAAAGAAGTCTCTCCCCTGCTCCGCCAGTATTCCCGTGATCAGGAGGCCCACGGTGCTGTTTTTTGGAGGCTGGCGACCTTGTTCTTCTGGCAGCTCAGGTGGAGCTAGCTTCACTCTAGAAAGACAAATCCAGTTATCTATTTCTGCCACCTTTACTGCATTGTGTATGGCAAGAATGACTGAGAAATGGGCTTTCCATTTTGAGTTTAACTGATCACCAGGTGGTCCCTCTCTCCAGGTTTTTACAAGCACTTGGTCTCCAGGATAGACAGTAAGTGGTCCACCTGGGCTGGGACATGGGAGAACTTTGTTCCCATATGCTTGAGAGAATTGTATATGGGTCTGCCACTAAAGGATGGATTAGGATGACAGCCTCGTTAATGAGGCAGAGGTCCTCTACCATCTGATATTCTCCTGAGGGCTTAACTGTAGGGAGAATACGAGAGTTACGAGGAAACTGGCAATGCTTCAGAAGCCCATATTTGAGAAACTTGGCTATGAGAGACTGGAGACCTTTCTGTGCCTCTTCTCTGGTTGGATATTGCCTTCAATTAGGAAACTGGCCGGGATCTTTCAGTCTAATAATTACTGAAATAAAATAGCAGAATTCGCCTTCCCAGGTATCCCATTATATCATACAGCAGGATCTACTTGTTGGCTAATTTGGTCCAAGCTGATCTGTTGTAGTCTCAACAAGTAGAATCAATTTTGGCCTAGGCTGGAACTTGAGGCATTACTCCTAATTTAGCTAGTAGATCTCTTCCCAGTAAGGGAGCAGGACACCTTGGGACAATTAGAAATTTGTGGCAAAATATTTGGCCTTCAAATTGTCGTGTCAGGGCAGGAGTAAAGAAATTCCTCCTCGAGATGTCATCGACACCAACTATGGCTACAGACTTAAAGGAGAGTTGTCTGGAAAACAGAATGGGTTGGCCCTGTTATCAATAAGCAGTTGAATCATCTCACCCGTGACATCTAAGTTTACCCAGGGTTCCTCGGAAATGATGGCGATGTCCGTGGACAGGGGCATTGCAGGCTGTCCTGGGCCCCTTCATTTGTCCAGGTTGGCAATGAGAACTTTGACTGGCTTAGCTCCTCTCTGGGAGCGAGGACGGTCAACCCTCCAGTGCCATGAATCAGAGGGCTTATTTGCCTCACACACAGAGCAGAGCAGGTGGTGGCTTGGTGCAATTTCATGCCCAGTGTCCAGTCTTCTTGCACTTGAAACAGGAATCTTTTCCTTGGTTGTTTTTGGAGTTTTTGTTAGATGACCAGGATAAATTTAAAAGTTTATCAACTGCAATAGCTAGGACAATAGCCTTTCTCCTTTCGTCCTCCTCTGGGTCCCGATTGTTGAACACAGAAAAGGCTGTTTCCATCAGTTGGGTCATAGGTGTCTGTGGCCCCATTTGGAGCTTTTGTAACTTACGCCAAATATCTGGGGCCGATTGTGAGATAAAGTAGTGCTTGAGGAGAATCTCTCCCTCATGAGAAGATAAATCCATATTAGTAAATTTTCTAAAAGCCTCTGCCAGTTGGTTAACATAACAGGGTTTTCTTCTGGACCCTGTATAATGTAACCCAATGATCAAAGTTAACAGCTTTTTTTAATCCATGTTTTCATTCCCATAAGAAGAGCAGATATCATTTTAGACCTCTTTTCTAGTCCCTCTTGAGTATTATAATCCCATTTTGGTTCTGTTATTGGAAAGAATAACATCTGCAGGGCGATTTCCTTCCCTATCTAAAGTAAATTGCTCATTTGCATATTTTGTAGCCTCTTGTAAAATTCTCTGTTGTTCATCTAAAGTACAGCAGTTGGCCAAGATGTATTGACCATGATAAATCAAAAACAAGAGTCAAAGTCTGAAACCCATTTTTAAACTTACTGGGGTCCTCGGACAATTGGCCTAAGCGCCCCTTACGCAGTTGAATGTCTGCAACTTAAAAAGGAACTTGTACTCGAGTACTTCCCCCTTGCCCTGGAATTTCTTTCAGAGGCAGCATAAGTTGTGAACTAGGGTGGTAAAAGGTGCCACTTCGGGTTTTTCCTGCAGGACTCAAAACTGCCTGAGAAGCATAAGAGGGCTGAGGATCATTGGATTTCCTTGGGGCACTAGGCTCTGGAGGAGTTCCCGAATCATTTGGAGGGAATGAAGTTGATTTATCTACCTGGGGGTTATTTGGGGGAGGTTGAGAAGATCTCCTGGTATCAAACAGATCAACTCATATCCCCCTGAGAGGCAAGTCGGGAGCCCCAGGACAGGGTCATCTAGGATATCTTCTTCCTCCTCCGGGGCCAGCCTAGATACCATAGGCTTTTTTTTTTTTTAAACAAGAACATGTATTGGTATACTGTATGGATAATCATAATCAACATGGTTATTTTGTAACTGTACATGATATAT
>PVJO010028595.1:0-17943 GCA_004026905.1 Hystrix cristata
TTTTTTTGCAGTGCTGGGCCTTTTGCTTGCTTCTTGGCAAGTGCTCTGCTAGTGAGCCACACCCTAACCTTCCTTTTTATTTTCGGACAGAGTCTTCCTAAATTGTCCAATTTAGCCTCCAACCTTCCATCCTCTCATCTCAACTGCTTGAGTAGCTGCTTGAGTACAGGCACGCACCACTGTGTCCTGCTTAAATTATTTGCAACTTTTTGTATTCCTGGGTAAAAGTTTTCTGGAATAGTAGTTATCTGGAAGGGGTTGGGGATTTAGCTCAAGTGGTAGAGCACTTGCCTACCAAGCACAAGGATCTGAGTTTGATCCCCAGGACCCCCCCCCAAAAAAAAACAAACAAAAAACAAATTGTTACCCAACAAGAGAAAAACCAGTTCCAGAACATCCTCTCCTACTGATTATTTGGATTTTGGTCTGGATACTTGGCCATTTCCAGGAGGAAGCAAAAAGAAACCAGATAAATTCAAAGAAAGTTCTTTCCAACCATTTGATTTTGAAAGTGAGAAAAAAAGGGAGGTTAGGGATTTAGCTCAAGTGGTAGAGCACTTGCCTAGCAAGCACAGGTTCAGTCGCCGGCACCGAAAAAAAAAAAAGTGCTCGCCTTGGCAGCACATATAAATCATTCATTAATTCATAAACATACTTAAATAGTGTGTACTAGATACAGGCTGCCATGTTGGATCTTAAGTAAAACTTGTGTAGCTGGGGATTTAGCTCAGTGGTTAGAATGCTTGCCTCATAAGCACAAGGCCCCATGTTCGATCCCAGCACAAAAAAAAAAAAAACACCTTGTGTTGAAGGCTGCAATTAATTCAATGAGTTTACTTGCCTTTATCTCCTATGGTAGGATTAGGCAATTCTTCATTCCATAAAATAGGATAAGTATTCCAGTAATTTTTTTTTTTTTTTTTTTTTTTTTTTGGAGCTGGAGATTGAACTCAGGGCCTTATGCTTGCAAGGCAAGCACTCTAACCGCTGAGCTAAATCCCCAGCCCCCAGAATAGATATTCCAATGCATGGAGAAATTGGTTATTTAGATATAAAAAGGCAGAAGAAGGCAGTAACAAGAAACAAAATAGAGAATGGTCATTTCAAAGTGACTTCCTTGCAGGGACGCCCAACAGTAGAAACAGGGATTTGTTGACATCAGGTTACTTTTAGAACTACGTGGTCCATTTAGTGTGATGCTGGCCATTGGTTTGTCATATATGGTTTTTATCAGATTTAGATATACACCATCTATTCCTATTTTCTGTAGTGTTTTTATCATGAATGGGTGTTGGATTTTATCAAATGCTTTTTCTGCATCTATGGAGATGATCATGTGATTTTTGGTTTTGACTTTGTTGATATGGTGTATTACTGCTACCTGCCAGAAAAACAGTGTTAACTCAAATAAATAACCTAATGTTGAATCTCAAGCTACTAGAAAAAGAAGAACAAGTTAAACTCAAAGCACTCAGGAGGATGAAATTATAAAGATGAGAATAGAAATTAATTTGATTGAGACCAATAAAACAATATAAAAGCCAATGAACTGAAGAGTTGGTTGTTTGAGAGATTAAATAAAATAGACAAACCTTTAGCCAATCTTATCGAAAGAAAGGTAAAATTGGAATCCATGCAGTTAGGAATGACAAGGGCGAAATCTTCCTGCGGAAGATCACCATACCTACTTCAAGAACCTGCACTTGAACAAGATGGAAACCTCAGAAGAAGTGGGCAGATTCCTGAGTACATGTGCATTACCAAAGCTGGATTAAGAAGATATAAAAACTCTAAATAACCCAATATCAGTCAATGAAATTGAAGAAGTAATTAAAAGACTACCAACAAAGGAAAGCCCAGGTCCCAACAATTCACTGCTGAATTCTACAAGAACTTTAATGGAGATCTAATGTTACTACTTCTCAAACTCTTTAATGAAATTGAAAGGGAAGCAGTACTCGCAAATGCATTCCTGGAAGCAAGCATCACTCTGATACCAAAGCCAGAGAAGGATCCAAACAAAAAGTAAAGGCCAGGGCTGGGGATTTAGCTCAGAGGCTAGAGTGCTTGCCTTGCAAGCTCAAGGCCCTGAGTTTGATCCCCAGAACCAAAGAAAAAAAAAAATGCTGGAAGATAGAATAGGTAAAAAAAAAAAAAAAAAAGAATAGGTAAAACTCTTAAAGACATAGGAAATATTACAAAGAATCAACAAGTGGGATCACATCATATTAAAAAGCTTTTGCACAGCAAAAGAAACCACCTACAGAGTGAAGAGACAACCCACAGAAAGGGAAAATTTTTTTACCAGCTATTCCTCAGACAAAGGACTTATATCTAGAATATATAAAGAACTAAAAATCAGACCCCTCAAATTTAAAGACCCAATCCAAAAATGGGCATCTGAAATGAACAGAAATTTCTCAGATGAAGAAGTACAAACGGCCAATAAATATATGAAAAAATGTTCAACATCACTGATCATTTGAGAAATGCAAGTTAAAACAACACTGAGATTCCATCTCACTCCCGAAAGAATAGCTACCATCAAGAAATCAACCAATAACAAATACTGGAGGGACTGCAGGGGAAAGGAACACTCTCCACCGTTGATAGGAGGATAGACTGGTATAACCACTGTGGAAATCAGTTTGGAGATTCCTCAAAAAACTAAAAGTAGAAGTTCCATTAAACCTAGCTATTCCCCTTCTAGGTATCTTCCCCAAAGATTTAAAAGTATCATACCGGGTTGGGGATTTAGCTCAGTGGTAAAGCGCTTGCCTCGCAAGCACAAGGCCCTGAGTTCGATCCCCAGCACCAAAAAAAAAAAAAAAAAAAAAAAGTATCATACCACAGCAATATATCCACACTCATGTTTATACCAGCACATTTTTTTTTTTTTGGTGCTGGGGATTGAACTCAGGGCCTTGTGCTTATGAGGCAAGCGCTCTAACCACTGAGCTAAATCCCCAGCCCACAGCACAATTTGTAATAGCTAAATCATTTTTGGTTTGTTTTATTTTTGTTTTTTGAGACAGGGTCTTGGTTTGCAGTTCAGGCTGGCCTTGAATTTACTATGTAGCCTACACCTCGAATTCATGGCAATCCTGCCTCAGCCTCCCAAATGCTGGGATTACAGGTGTGCACTACCACACCTGGTTTGTAATAGGTAAATTTTGGAAACATTCTAGATGCCAGTCAATAGATGACTAGGTAAAGAAAATGGGTTTTTTTCTTCAGAGCTGGGCATGATGGTGAATACCTATAATCTCAGCACTCAGGAGGCTGAGGCAGGAGGATCACTGCAAATTTGAGGCCAGCCTGAACTACACAGTGAATTCAAGGCCAACCTCAACAACACAGTGAGACTTTGCCTCCAAAAAAAGTGGTTTGTATATACAATGGAGTACTACGCTGCCATAAAGAAGGATAAATTTGAGCCATTTTTAGGTAAATGGATACACCTTTACATCTTGAGAACATAATTTTAAATGGAACAAACTGCACATACATGTTTAAATATCACATTGTTTCTCTTGTGTGAGAAACCCAAAGGATAGAGGTTGGATATTTAGCTCAGTGGTACAGCACTTGCTTAGCAAGTGCAAGGCCCTGAGTTTGATTTCCAGCACCCCCACCAAAAAAAAGAAACCCAAGGAGTAAATAAAGACCAAAATGGAGGATAGGTATTGGGAAGTAGGAAAAACATGCTCAAATGGTTAGGGGAAGAAGGGAGAGGGGAAGGAGGAGGGAGGGGAGGAATTAGGGAATAAAAAAATTTAAAAAGAGGGGCTGGGGATTTAACTCAGTGGCAGAACGCTTGCCTAGCCGGTGCAAGGCCCTGAGTTCAATCCCCAGCAGCCCCCCACCCCGCAAAAAAGAATGATGAAACTCTAAAAGGTGTATAGAAGTTTCCTTTATGTCACTGCAAAAAAGAAGGAAGGACTTCGATCCCCAGCACTGCCCCCCCAAATAAAGGAAGGAAGGGAAAAAAGAAATAAGGGAGGAAGAGGAGGAAGAAGAGGAGAGGGAGGAATATTAGCCCCCCATCATTATCAGCCGCAGCAGTCACCATTTACAAGCATGTGTATGAGAGCCGGAAAAGCAGCCTCACTGTGACCAGCTGTTTTCAAACAGCAGTTCTTTCTGGCGGGACTGTGCTTGTTGAATATATTTGTTCATTCATTTCAGGGTTTCACAACAGTGGCGTTATTGACCTCTTGGGCTGCACAATTGTTTTTCGGGGGAGTGGGGGATGGAACCCAGGACCTCAGGCCAGGGCTCTGCCTCTGAGCTGCACACCCAATTCTTGGGGGATCCTCCCTCCTCACAGGCAGCGCTGCCTGGCCGCGGGGTGCGCAGCAGCTTCCCACCCTCTCTGCACTCAGGCCCAAACTGTCTCCAGATGTGGGGTGTTGGTACATGTACATATCACATTTTCTGTTCGTTTTTGAGACAAGGTGCTATATGGCTCAGGTTGGCCTTGAACTCACGGTGTAGCCCATAACACACCTTAATTCTTTTTACTTTCCTTTCCCCTCCTCTGTCTCCCCTCTCCCTTCATCATGCCTATGTTCTTTTTTTTTTAATGTATGTTCTTTTTTTAAAAGATCTATGTTCCTAACCACAGGGTTTTACTGCCTTCTAATGTAGAAAATAAGGATAGGGTTGGAAAAAATAAAAATAAAAAAAAATAAGGATAGGGTTGGAACATCAGAATTCCAAATGCTTTTTTGGCCCTTGCTTTTACTTGCTCTGTTTTGTGCATGCTTTGGGTTTTAATTATGCAAGGTTTTGACCTTTTCCTACTAATGCTATGTAAAAAGATTTGTAAACCAGGCATGGTAGTGCATGCCTATAATCCCAGCACTTAGGAGGCTGAGGCAGGAGGATCTCCACAAGTTAAAAGCCAGCCTGGGCTACATAGTGAGTTCAAAGCTAGCCTGAACTACACAGTGAGACCCTGTGCCCCGCCGCCCAAAGACTTGTAGTCTTTCTGATGAATTCATGCATTTAATGCAAGTATGTGACTCTTTCCATTGTACCCTAAAACAGTACTTTTTTAAATGTTCAGAATAAAAGCAAGGGCCAAAAAAATAATAATAATAAATTAAATAAAATAAAAGCAGGGGCTAATAACATATCCCAACACATTTTCAGATAAAGTTACTTGATATTTAACTTTTTTTGTTTTGTTTTTGTTTTTTGGGCATTGAGGATCAAACTCAGGGCCTTGCACTTGCTAGGTAGGCACTCTACCACTTGAGCTAAATCCCCAGCCCCTCAGATAAAGTTATTTGAAGACAGATGCATTCTAAAATATAATTGTAAAAAATGAAGTCACTTGTCCAGACCCCACCCCACCCGAAAAAGGAAAAAAGAAAAAGAAATTAGACTTCAGAGACAGGGAAAGCAAGGCTTTTAATCCAAACTCCTACAAGAATGGCACCCATATTGGCGCCCTCCAGTTGAGAAGCTGTGTGGTTTTGTTCCCAACTCGCAGGAGTCCATCCCCCATCTCCCGTGCCCTGGAATTGGGGCTCACAGTCTATCCCAGGCAATCTATTCCATCCCCACTTCCCTTCTTATCCCCTCTTCTCTCTGTATTTCTCTTTGTAGTTGTTTATGGCCTGTTGGCCTCCCAGAATTTGGGAAGACTTTAGGTATCTTGTCTTTGGAGTGAATCTCTGTACTGCCTGCCTGCCTGTCCTTGTCTGCTGCATTGACCAAGCTAAGTCTAAGAATAAGGGCTTACTAGAGTTGTAGGGACAGGGCACTACGGGTAGGGAAGAGGTAGGGCAAAGGCCTCGATGAGTTTTATTGGAAATTAATAGACAACTTTGACCTCTGCTGTCAGATCCAAAGACAAGCACAGCTAGAATCCAACAATTACAAAGACAAAGGCAAAGAAACTAGCTCTGGAAAGGACCCAGGTAGTGTGATTAACATAAGAATCACAAACTTCCCTTTTATGTAATCCTTAAATCTACTAACCTGTCTTTGAGGCCGGGTACTCATGATTTTACCCTCCACCAAAGGAGAGGGAACAATCACATGGCTAGAACAAATCCAAGGTTGAGATGAAGACAAGCCAGGAAGCCAGTCAGGTTCCAGGAGACTTTGTGGGACAAGGATCTCAATAAAAGGAGCTACAGACCAGAAATCCTAGAGCAGTTCGCTTTCGAATTCGCCCTACTTCTTCCGAGTAGCTGTCATCACCTCTCTCTTCCCCCTTTCCCATCTTCAAATAAATTGTCTTATTTTATTTATTTATTTATTTATTTATTTATTTATTTATTTTGGTCTTCTTTTATTTTAAACTGTTTTCTTTGGTTCTTTTACTGACGACAGGTTTAGGAGCACCGGCAGCTGCATGTTCCAGCAGAGCAGTGGCCTGCTGTCTGGTGTGGCATAGCGTGGCATGGTGTGCCACCCTCCCAGAGGTAACACAGTCATTAATGAAATATGGACTAGTTAAAAATATTTTTACCTTTTACAAAAATTAAGAGTATTTCCATCCAGGAGTGGTGGTGCACTCTTGTAATCCCAGCACCCAGGAGGGTGAGGCAGGAGGATTGCTGTGAGTTTGAGGCCAGCCTGAGCTGCATAGCAAGGTCCCATTCTCTGCTGTCTCCCTGGGCCCAGAGCCATACGCAGAGCAGGTGCTTGATACACACTTGCAGAATGGCTGAAGGAGTGAGTGGATCCAGTAAGTCTGACCTAATCCTACTCCATTTTAACAATTTGGCTGAAAGGATCCTCACTATGAAGTGACCTGTAACCTCACTTTTGTGTAAACAGAGTGTAACCTACTCTCCTAGCAAGTACCAAGTTTCATCCAGCCCGGCGGAATCAAGTGTTCAAGACAAGCTCCAACAAGGCTGACAGAACACTGCTCAATCTGGCTGCCTCTGCGCTGCTCATGTTTTTCTTCTAATCCAGGGCCTTTGCACTGAGTTACATCTCCAGTCTTTTTGGATTTTATTTTGAGAGTCTCACTAAACTCCCTAATTGCCCAGATTGGGCTTGAACTTGCACTCCTCCTACTTCAGCCTCCAAGTGCTGTGCCAACATACCCTGCTTCTATGCCTCACTTTCTCCTCCTCTGTCACTTCCTTTTCTCTGGCTGTAAATATAACCTTTCCTGGTGGGCATGATGGTACACATCTGTAATCCCATCACTTGGGAGGCTAAACCAGGCAGGTCACTATGAGTTCAAGGCCAGTGAGGGCTACATAGTGAGTTTAAAACCAGCCTGAATTATATAGCGAGACCCTGTCTCAAAAAACAAAAACAAAAACAAAAAAAAGAGAGAGAGAGAAAGAGCAACATGTTTTAGTCAGATATGTTGGTACAGGCCTGTAATCCCAGCATTCTGAAAGGGTGAGGAAAGAATATCACAAGTTTGAACTCAACCCTGGCAATTTAATGACTTAGCAAAATACTGTCTCAAAAGTTTAAAAGGGCCAGGGATGTGGCTCAGTGTGAAGGCCCTGGACTCAGTCCCTAGTACTGCCAAAAAATAAAACCACTTTTGTGTATTAAATGATACTATCAAGAAAGTGCAGGGCTGGGGATTTAGCTCAGTGGTTAGAGTGCTTGCCTTGCAAGCACTGAGTTTGATCCCCAGCACCAAAAAAAAAAAAAAGAAACTGCAAGGGTAACCTACAGAATGGGAAAAGTTATTTGCAATTCACCTACATAAGCTATATAATAAAATAAAATATATTTAAAAATATATATTTGTAGAATATATATTTTATTTAATTTTTTTTTTGAGACAGATTTCAGTCGTTCTGAAATCTGCTGGATCAGTAGAGCCAGGGACAACCTAGTACTTTTATTTGTCCTGGAGATGTAAAAAATAACAATAATTTCTGGTTTCTATCTCTTTAGGTAGTCATATGCCAATTATGAGATACCACTCATACACATTGCTACTGGCTAAAACTCCACAATATGGGATTTTTTGGTTTGTTTTGGGGGTTTTTCGGGGGGGTGTTTGGTTTTTTTGGGACAAGGTCTCAGTGTAGTTCAGGCTGGCCTTGAACTCATTAGGTAGCTCAGATAGGCCTCAAACTCACAGCAATCCTCTTGCCTCAGCCTCCCAAGTGCTGGAATTATGGGAGTGCGCCACCACACCTGGCATACAATGCAGGGTTTTGTTATTCATTTGTTTATTTTGGTTTGAAAAATCTTTTTTTATTTTGTTTTGTTTTTTTGATACCAGGGATTGAACTCAGGGCCTTGCACTTGCTAGGCAAGCACTCTAACCACTGAGCTAAATCCCCAGCCCCCATAAGTGTTTCTTGAATGACACAAAATGTGCAACAGTGATAAAACAGCTGGGCTACAGTGTGAAGCGCAAATAGGATTGCTGTGCATATGCCGGTTGTACACTGTTAACATCTTCAGGGGCAACCCTCGTTCGTTTCCATGAATGATGTCGACTTGGGAATGTTCTGTGGGAATTCGTCTCACAAGTAAAGGTGGCCAACTGTGAGAAGTCAGGGCTTGGTGATGAAGCGGAGCTGAGTTCAGATGGCTGAGGATAGAAACTTGTGAGTTTCTTTATTGCTAGAGATCAAACCCAGGGTCTCAGGCATGCTGAGCTCCATCCCAGGCTAACAGGGCATCTTCATAGCCAATGGGACATTTGTTCAAATTCTGCCAGTCCAAACAGAGGTCATTGATTTTCTTGTTTCTCATCAGATGAGTAATGTGTCGACATCATAACACGGTCTGAGGGAGGCACATCTCACACAGTAGTGTGAATGCTCAATCATTATGCTTAATGAAGTGAAAAAGGATCGGGAGATTACTCTTCTGCTGACTTTAATGACGATGATTCTCATACACTGAGTCATATCATTTCACTTTAAGGAAGTGCTAAGTGAAATCAATGAAATAGCTGAATTGATATGAGTTCTAAGAATCAAAACACATAGAATAAAAGGAACAATGAAATCCTTCATAGAAGAAACCATTCATAACAGACAGTCTAGAGCCACTGTGGTAAGAAAATAAGGGGCTGGCCTTGGTAGTGCACTCCTGTAATACCAGCACTTGGGAGGCCGAGGCAGGAGAATTGATGCAAGTTCAAGGCCACCATGGGCTACATAGTGAGTTCAAGGCCAGCCTGAACTACATAGCCAGACCCTGTTTCTTTTTTTTTTTTTTTTTTTTCCCCAGGCTCTGTTTCAAACAAAAAGAAAATAAGGAACAGAACTGAGGGTATAAGAAGCTTGAAAGAGTTTTAATTTACAGTCTGTTAAAGTTCACATTATAGGTTCTTCTTCTGAAGAAAACATGTATTAATTCATATAACCATTAATTCATTCATTCCACAAGTATTTATTGCACACCACACCCTGTTTTGAACTAGCACCATTGTAGGCACATGACATGTGACAGCAAGCAAAACAGCCGTCTCCTCCTGACAGTCAAGTAGAGGAGACAAGTAACGCAGATCATGTGGAAGGAAATTCAGGACCCAGGGCCTTTGCACTGAACTACACCTTGAGCCTTTTTAAATTTTTTATTTTGAGACAGGGTCTTGCCAAATTGTGAAATTACCAGTGCTGAGCTCAAACTCAGCTCCCCAAAGCTCTGGGATTACAGGCCTGCACCACCATGCTTGGCTATGTTGTAATGTTTTTGTTTGTTTTGTTTGGTTGAGAGAGGGTCTCATGCAATTCAGGCTGGGCTCCAATTTACTGTGTAACTCAGGTTGGCCTTGAACTCACAGCAATCCTCCTGCCTCCCCTCCCAAGCGCTGGGACTACAGGTGTGTGCCACCACCCCCAGCTCTAGTGAATATATTACTTTGACATCCAAATGGGGGAGTCAGTGGGCAGTTAGATATGTGAGTTTAGAGTTCAGGAGAGAGGTCTGGGCCAGGAGACAATTTGGGAGATGTAAGTACTATATATGGATAATATTTCATTTACTTATTTCCTTTTTTTCTCTTTTGTAGTAGTAGAGATTAAATCTAGGGCCCTTGGCCTTCCACATGTCAGGCAAGCATTCTATCACTAAGGTACATTTTCAGCCCTTTCTATTTTATTTATTTAGTTAGTTTTCTGAGACAGGGTCTCGCTATGTAGTTCAGGCTGGCCTTGAACTCACTGTGTAGCCCAAACTGGCCTAGAATTTGTGTTGATCCTCCTGCCTCAGCCTCCTGGAGTGTTGGGATTTCAGGCATGCACCACCCCTTCTGATGTTTTGAACTTATCAAAATACAAAAAGATATGCATAGGAATTGTCCAGCTCAACCTCAGAGTTTCTCCTTCACACTTGTGGGACAGACTATTTTTTCCTTGGTCTTCTTAAAGTCAGAGCAATTATGTTTTGTGGTTTTTTTGTTGTTTTTTTAGTGCTGGGGATCGAACTCAGGGCCTTGTGCTTACAAGGCAAGCACTCTAACCGCTGAGCTAAGTCCTCAGCCCAGTCAGAGCAATTATGAATGAAGCCATTAAATAACTCCCTTTGATTACCTAAAATGAACAACCTAATAAACCCAGTAACACAGACTTCATAAAGGATGAAAAGCAGAAAAAAAAAGGAAAAGAGATCAGTGGATGTAGTTCAGTGGTACAGCACTAGCCTAGCAGGCACGAGGCTGTGAGTTCATTCCCCAGCACTGACAAAAAAGAAAAAAGATGAAGAGGTCAATTCATACAACACTGCTGTGTGAATTGGCAAGAAAAAAACCCTCAATACTATTTCATTTTTATTTTATGAACATATACATAATATATAATTATTGACTAATAATTAACTAATAATATAATTATTATTAGTCAAGCAGTACAAATTAGTGGCCAGGTGCAAGTGGTGTACACCTATAATTTCAGCACTCAGGAGGCTGAGACAGGAGGATCAGCAGGAGTTCAAGGCCAGCCTGAGCTACAGAGTGAGACCCTGCCTCAAAAAAAAAGACTGGACTGAAGCCAGGGAGACTATGCGAATCCAGAATTTCATTGTGGGTCTCAGAGAAACTGAGCCAGGCCAGTCCTGAGAGGCTACAGAGTGGTGTACCTGGGACTAATCAGCTTCAGGCCACCTCTAAACCCTCCCAGGAGTCCAGGCTTCTCTTGGCACCTCCAGCTCAGATTCTTTCTCATTTTTCAGCCCAGCACCAAATTTAGAAGAGAAATTACTATTTCCCAGACCTCTGGAACAATGTCAAGTCCAGGACAGTATCAGCTTCATTCTTAGCCATAGGGAGGGATTTAAAAATTATTATTTTATATATAGTAATTTTTTTTTTTTTAATTTTTGGTGCCAGGGATCGAACTCAGGGCCTTGCGCTTGCTAGGCAAGATTCTAACCACTGAGCTCAGTCCCCGGCCCTTTTATGGTGTCTTTGCGACAGGGTCGCTGTGTAGTTCAGGCTGGCCTTGAATTCACTATGTAGCCCAGGATGGCCTCAAACTCTCGGTGATCCTCCTGCCTCAGTCTCCTGAGTTCTGAGATCGCAGGCATGTGCCACCATGCCCAGCTCAAAGGGATTTAAAAATTAGAGGAAAACCAGGCATGAGGGCACACACCTATAATCCCAGTATTTGGAAGGCTGGGACAGGGGGATCTAGAGTTCAAAGCCAGCCTATACTACATAGAAAGACTTTGTCTCAAAAGCCAAAAACTAATAAAATTAAAATTAGAGGGAAAAGAAAATAAAAGGGAAAGAAAGAGACCTAGTAGAAAAGGGAAGGAATAGAGAAAAGGAAAGAAAACTGGAAGACTATGATTCTTTCTTTCTTTTTTCTTTTTGGTGATACTGGGAGTTGAACACAGGGCCTTTGCACTGAACCCCACCCCCATTGCTTTTTTCATTTTGAGACAGGTTTTCACTAAATTGCTGAATTGCTTAAGGCAGATTCAAACTTGTGACCTTCCTGCCTCAGCCTCCTCAAGTGCTGGGATTATAAGCATGCACTATTTTCCCCTTAGTATACTACATACTGTAGCGGGACCAAAAAACAATGGGGTTGGGGATTTAGCTCAAGTGGTAGAGCATTTCCCTAGCAAGCACTCTACTGTGGCAGGAGCCCCACCATAAACTCAAGTGGCCAGACCATTGCAGACTGGAGGCTCCATGTTTCCATGACAACTAGGAAGGGCTGTGCTAAGGAGGGCTGACCTTTGAGCCCCTGCTTGTAAAAAAAAAGGTGAAAGGACCTGGCTGAAGTCCCTCAGCGGCAAACACAAAAGCTGAGCTGAGCCCACACAATGTAGACCTCAGACCTCAGATTTTCACCACATCACCATCCCTGAGAGGACAGGGACTGACCAGGTGTGGTGGTGCACACCTGTTCTTCTAGCACTCTGGGAGGCTGAGGGAGGAAGGTCACAAGTCAGAGCCCAGCCTGGGCTATTCCACGACCTAGCAAGACCCTGTCTAAAAAAAACGCTGGGGATGCAGCTGAATGCGAAGGTCCTAGCTTCAGTCTCCAGTACCTACCCTCCCCCTAGAAAAGGACAGGGACTGGGGTACCCTTGCTTCTTGCCACCCTGCCTTGCCCCACTCCTCCTTTGCTTCTTCCAGCCCTGCAAACCCCACCTTTGTCTATCTCATCTGGTGATTTGTAAACCTCAGCTGGGAATGGACTTCTCTGTGTCATGATGATTTGATGATTCTCCTGGTATTGGCAGGGATGGGGCTGCATCGATGAACAGAAGGTGGAGACAGGGAGAATGAGGAGGACAGGGGAAGTAGTGTCCTCCATGACTCTCCTTACCACGGCGGAGGCAGGCTGAAGTGGTGGGGAAGGTACAGCTTCATGAGAAGGCCCTTTGTCTGCTGCAGTGGCCATGGACTGGCTGCAGGACTTGGCCCGGAAGACGGCTTGCCTCAGGGCTGTGGTAGTGCAGCCATGGCACACATGCTGCAGTGGGCACGCAGAGCCCTCTCGGTTGGCACATGAGCCAAGTGTGTGAGTTGTTTTTTCTAAACTAAAACCTCAGTACTCGGCATTAATTGCAGTGTTGGTACTTCCACAAGTAAGTGCATTCTGGGTTGCAGTTTGGGCACTTGTCTCTAAAAGGCTCACCATCACTGAGCCGCGTGCTTGGCCCTCAGCCAAACTTCCCCCGTAACAAAGCATCTAGGGTAGTGGTAGCCCACCCTATGCTGCAGGGTGTATTTTTTTTTTTCTCCCTTTTTACTCGGCACAAATTTGCTCTGCAGAGCCTGTTTTGCCCTCATCCGTCTGGGGTTTTTTTTTTTTTTTCTTTTCTTGGTGCTGGGGATGGAACTCAGGGCCTTGTGCTTGCAAGGCAGGCACTCTAACCACTGCGCTAAATCCCCAGCCCATCCGTCTGTTTTTTTTCTACCTTTAATAAGTATGAACTTTGCCTCCATTAAAAAAAAAAGAGAGAGAGAGTAGATGTGAAAGCTGAATGAGGTGACACATGTCTGTATTCCCAGCATTTGGGAGGCTGAGACAGGAGGATTGTGAGTTCAAGATCAGCCTCGGCACTTAGTGAGTTTAAAGCCAACCTGGACCACATAGTGAGACCCTGCCTCAAAAAAACAAAAACAAGAAAACAAACAAAAGAGTAGATGTGCAAACACCTGTTTCTTATGAAAGCTCATGCATTTTGTGTTCTGCCTCCCTTGAGCCCTTCCTACCCACCTGACTAGCATCTCCTGCCTCAGCGTCACAGTCCCTGTCATTCAGTAACGTTTATTTATTTTCGGTTTTGAGATGGGGTCTTACTAGGTAGAATTTGCCATCTGCCTCAGCTTCCCAAATGCTGGGATTACAGATGCATGCCACCACACTGGGCTTTTGCATTAAATCTTTGTGTTTTGTTTGTTTGTTTTTGGTGCTGGGGATCAAACTCAGGACCTTGAGCTTGCTAGGCAAGTGCTCTACCACTGAGCCAAACCCCCAACCCCTGCCTTAAATCTGAATTTTTTTTTTTTTTTTTGGCACCGGGGATCAAACTCAGGGCCTTGTGCTTGCAAGGCAAGCATTCTAGCCACTGAGCTAAATCCCCAGCCCCTGAATATGTATTAATAAAAGAAATAAAGCATTGCAATTGAAGAATCCTTTGCCTTCCAATCCCAGTCCCATTAGCACCCTTTATGCCTTTTAGCCACTCACAAAGTTTGTGTGTCTTACAGGGTTCTGCGGAGCTAGGGACTCCTAGAGGTTCTTTCTAGGTTCTTCTTGTCTTGAACAAAGAACTGGACAAAACAAGCACAAAAGGTAGCAGTTTTACATTTATCAGAGGTAAAAAAAAAAAAGAAACATGCTCTGCAGAGGCAAGCATGGACCAATTAAGAGTAGGAAAAGAAGTACACTCTGCAGGTGAGTGCAGACCACAGTGAGAGAGCATGGCAATGAAGAGCTTAATGGCGGCCATCTTTTGCATTCCCCACTCCTCAGGCTGACCTCAGGTCTAGGCTGTCCAATCAAAAACCTGCTTGACTTCTCATGTGAAGAACTGAAGATAGCATTCTCCGATTGGTCCCAGATGCAAAGGGCTTGGGTGCAGGTCCTGCAATTCTGTGATTGACAGATCATACCCACTTGCCCAGCCAGTTTGCCACACTCTAATCTCCTGCCTCATATATGTGTTTGTTTGTTGTGATACTGGGGATTGAACCCAGGGGCTTCACGCTGAGCTACACCTCCAGCCGTTTTTATTTTTCACTTTGAGACAGGGTTTTGTTAAATTGCTAAATTGCTCAGATTGGGTTTGAACTTGCAATCCTACCTCCGCATCCCAGAGTGCTGGGATTACAGGTGCGAATACCAAGTCTGCACTTAATTTATTTGGTGGTAGAGAACTCTTCACAGTGAAGAAGACTCATCCTGACTCACTTCAAGTATTTAATTTGGTAGCCACCAATGAAATAGAACTACGACACCAGACAATCAAAACCTTGGCTTCTGTTTCTGCTCGCCCCCCTTCTGGCTGAGTAAGCTCTGATCACTAAGTGGCCCATTTTAGTACTTGCAGCTGCTGAGGCTGGTGCAGAAATTGCTATCGTTGCCCATGGAGGAGGGGGGTACGCCACGTTGAAAAAAGAGATAAAAGGTGAACTTCCATTGGATTGCTCTTCAGCATTTGGTAGTATGAAACCAAACCTCACTCCAACCCCACCGAAATATTCTTGTGAGTTAGCTGGGGTTGGCGGGGGGATACTTTGGTTGGGCTTAACAGCCATTACAAATCCTTTTTTCAAAGTGTTCAAAGTGTTTTTTTTTTTTATACAGATCGGAGAAAGACATTTTTCGGTGATGAGAACCAAAAGCTGGCTGGAGGGCATGTGGTATCTGGACTTCCTCATCACATTACTTCTTTTTTCTTGTTCCTGGGGAGAACCACAGCCACAGCTTCCACTTTTGCTCTGGCTTAGTTTGCAAGTGTGGTAGACTTACTATGGTGAGCAACTTGAGCAGGAACACCCAGCTGGACTGAGTTGGTGCAATTCTGGGTGTAGAGGATCCCCCTGAGGCTTTTTGCCGAAACAACATAAAGGAGAACAGGAGCAGAAGATGGAGGCCACCTGAAGATTATTGCTGCCACAGCATAAAGGAGAACAAGAAGGGAAGGTTGCAGGCGGCTGTTTCCCAGGAGAAGCTCTGCTGTGGCTGGTTCTCTCTAAGGGAACTCGGCTATTCTAGTCACAGAAGGACCTCAGGGCCTTGCTATCATCAAGGATGGCTGCTGTTCGCTGCAGGGGAGCTCTGGTCCTCATCTCAGCTGTGAGTGTCATACTCTGGCTCCAGTACAGATTTCTTCAGCCTTTTAGTGCAGACACAGATTTACATGAGACAGTGCAGTGGGCTCCCAGCCCTTGATTTTATATTTTAGGTCTCCAGTGCATAGATGGATGTTCTGCACTCTTCCTGCATTTGGCTCATGTGTGTGTCAGTATTGTAATATGTAAATGTCCTGTATTAAATCTGCTCTTTTGCAAACCATTGACTCTAGAAAAGTAGCTAAGACAGCAAGGTTAGTGAAATGTCGAGTACTGGAGTCCCTGGGTTAATGATTGATCTTACTGGGGTAAGAGCCATATGCGACTTCCATGCCAGTTTATTCTCATTTCCCAAACTAGTCAGCTCTTGCACACTGATGAGGTAGCTCAATACTGCGTTGCCAGAATGTTCTAGAACGTAGCTGTATATTATGTTCACAGGGCTGCAAAGAGCAACAGAGAACTTCCCTCTGAGATAGAACTAGCATCCTTCTGATAACTGCGGGAGGAAAAAGAAAACAACCCAAAGAAACAAGATAGCATTTGGATAACGTGTAAATCAGTTTGGATCTCAGATCTGAGGGCATTTTTTAAACGAATTTTTTGGACTGGGGATTTAGCTCAGTGGTTTGAGTGCTTGCCCAGCAAGCACAATGGCCTGAGTTCAATCCCTGGCACCAAAAAAAAAAAAAAAAAATTGGGGAGGGGTTGGGGATCTAGTTGAAGTGAAGAACGCTCGCCCAGCAAGTGTGAGGCCTTGAGTTTGACCTCCAGCAACCCCCAAAAATGGATTTTTAAAAATTGAAATAGAGGGGTTGGGAATTTAGCACAAGTGGTAGAGTGCTTGCCTAGCAAGTGCAAGGCCCTGAGTTCGATCCAAGCACCCCCCAAAAACTAAATAAAAATAAAAATTGAAATAGAATGTACATAACAAAAAGTGCACAGGACAGATCATTAGTGTTCAGACAGATGAACTCCCCGAAGCATAAACTTTTATGTAATGCTCAGAGGTTACAAGCAGCACACTCTCCAACCCCAGGAGCCCTCTGCATCCATACCAGTCACAAAACCCCTTACGTTTACCAAATTCTCTCTTCTTATTTTTCTTCCTCTCATCATAGAGATTGAACCCAGGGCCTTGAACGTGCTAGATAAGTGCTCTAGCATTGACCTGCATCCTAGCCAGTTTTATTTTTTAATCTTTTTTTCTGGGGGAGGAGTGCTAGGAATCCCCAACTCCTTGTTGTGTATCTTTGCCAGTACTTACTATTTTCCATCTTTTTTTATTTTAATCATTCGGATAAGTATGTAGTGGTATCTTTGTTTTTTTGAGACAGAGTTTTGCTGTAGTCCAGGCTAGACTCAAACTCACAGTAATCCTTTTGCCTCAGTCTCCTGAGTGCTGGGATTAGAGGGTGCCACCATGCCCCCAGTTTGTGGTATTTCATTGTAGTTGTTTTTAACTTTTTTCTTCTCTTATTTTCTTTCTTTCTTCTTTTCTTCCTTCCTTCCTTCTTTTCTTTCTTTTTCTTCTTTTCCTTCTTTTGTCCTGGGGATTGAACCTAGTACTCTATCACTGAGCTATATCCCCAGCCCTGTTTATTTTTTACTTTGAGACAGGGTCTCGTTGAATAGCCCAGCTAGCCTTAAATTTGCAAGCCTTCTGCTTCAACTTCTGAGTAGCTGGGATTACAGGTGTGCACCACCGAACCCAGCTTTTTTTTTTTTTTAAATCTACTACACTAACATGAAAGTGCACATATGTTAAATAGAGAACTTGAATTTTCATGAACAGAACACAACTATGGCATCAGTACCCCAATCCAGAAATAGTATATTATCACTATTCCAAACACTTCCTTATCTTCTCTTTTTGTTGGGGTGTGTGTGTGTGTGTGTGTGTGTGTGTGTGTGCGCGCTAGGGATCGAACTCAGGGCCTTGTGCTTGCTAGGCAGACATTCTACCACTAAGCTAAATCCCCAGCCCCTCAAGGATTAGTTTTGACTGGATTTTGTACTCACTGTAAATGTAATCATAAAGTGCCTTTGAAAAATAAAGAAAGAAAGAAAGTGCCTTTGACCTAGTAGCCCCCCCAAAAAGAAAGCACCTTTGTGTGTCTGATTTCTTTTTTTTTTTTTTTTTTTTTTTTTTTTTGGTGTTGGGGATCAAACTCATGGCCTTGTGCTAGCAAGGCAAGCAGTCTAACCACTGAGCTAAATCCTCA